>JAXIVJ010002714.1:22500-104734 GCA_036785665.1 Chirona hameri | reverse complement strand
ATTTCAATTTGAGACATACACTGAAAACGTGACTACCTCTCGGAGTCTGTCACGTCCCAAGGCGGCAGACAGACAGACAGACAGCCGCCGGTCGTCGCGCCGCTCAAGCGCGTCGTAAACCCACTCAGAGATCCTATCCAGGCCGTAAAGTGGCCTGTGCCGGCCGGAGCCGGAGCCGGAGCCGCCGCCGCCGCCGCCGCCGCCGCCGCCGCGCTGCAGTCAGCGGGGCGGCCTCAGACCGGCGCGGCGCAGGACGGCCGCAGAGCGCCGCAGAACGCTGCAGAAGACGTGTCAGGCCAGCTGCGGGGACGGCGGCACGGACCGGCCGCTCAGATTGCCGTTCAGATAGCGGCCGTGCCAGTTACGCACAATCCCGGCGCGCCACCCCTGCACGCAGCGCTCACACAGCATGTGACGTCAAACCGGAGCGGCTCTGCAGGCGGTGTGACGTCACACGGGGCGGGCGGGGCTACACGCACACGGAGCTGACCCGCTGCTGCTGCGCGGCAGGGCGGGGGCGGGGGCGGGGGGCGGGGCGGGGCGGCGGCTGACCCGTTCCGGCCGCTGCACAGGCGGGGTCGGGGAGAGCGGGTCGGCAGGTTCGGGGTACTGTGGCACACAGGCGGGGTCGGGAGAGCGGGGTCGGCAGGTTCGGGGTACTGTGGCACACAGGCGGGGTCGGGGAGAGCGGGTCGGCCGACTCGGGGTACTGTGGCACACAGGCGGGGTCGGGGAGAGCGGGTCGCAGGCTCGGGGTAGTGTGGCGCACAGGCGGGGGTCGGGGAGAGCGGGTCGGCAGGCTCGGGTAGTGTGGCGCCGCTGGAGCGCGGGGCCGCGGCCGAGCACTATGCGGAAAATTGGCCGGCAGGTGTCTCCGCTTCCGGCCGGCGTTAACTGCCCACATAGGCGCGAACAGTGACACGGCCGTGACGTCAGTGACGCGGCCGTGACGTCAGTGACAACGGCCGTGACGTCAGTGACACGGCCGTGAGCAGAGATATCAGACTGGCACGTCAGAGAGCCGACATGGTGGCATTCTCGCGCCTCCGCATATCGGCATTGGGACCACACAGAGGGCATATTGAAACGCAGGTGACTTAAATGATCCACTGCGCCACATCTTTCAGGACTACTCGTTTGGAACAATGCTGAATTTGAAATTGCACATATTTATGGCAATGAACTTCCTGCAATACCGGCCCATTGAGCGACTGCCGATCATCACATCACGACCGACACACGAACAGCAAACATCCTTCACAAAACTGGCTAATCTGGAAAACAGCGTTATGAAAGTTCCCAGGAAGCAGCGACGGTGGCCTGGCCACGAGCCGAGCCCCGATAGATTGTATCGAGCGAGCCGGAGCCACGCGGCGCCGTGGCGGCCGGCACGGCCGCGAGACGACTGTCACGAGCTGCACCACTGGCTGCCGGCGTGGTACAGGTCACGGAGGGCAGAGGGCGGGGCGGGGGGGTGGGGGGGGCGAGGCACGCGATCGGAACACACCCGCACGGTACACAAACAGCGCCAGGACCCGACCAGACCAGGCTCTGTGCCGAGCGAGTCCACGCGCCACACGAGAGTGACGACAAAGAGACAGACCGACAGACGAGAGTCCGTGGGTCTGTGGGAGGGTAGCGTACAGTAGCGTACTCAGGATTCGCTCCAGGGAGGGGGCAATTTTTGCTCAGGGGGCATTAAGTACCCCCACCAAAAAAAATCCCGGATTTGGCCCACTATATTTTTAAAAGGGCATATTTTTATACCATTTTTCTCTTTAAAAAAAATCATTCATTTTTTCGACCAAAGGGGCACGTACAGACCTTCAGGGGGAGGGGGGAAATTGCCCCGTTTCCACACCCCCCCCCCTTGTGTACGCTTATGATAGCGTATGACGTGCAAACTGGACCGAAACTGGTGAAACTGGTAAAATGGCAGAGCCCGACAATGTAATCCATTGTAAGGTTTGTAATGCTTCATTACCAAAACTATAGTCAAACACATTATGTTCATGAAACCACGTCATTCCCGCTACATAATCTCAACCAACTCAACGCAACCCGACTTAAAGGGAGATAATCACATTTTCCACTAACATGGAGTTCGCACCTGAAATCGATAGACGAGGCCAAAATATGATGTAAATTCATCATATTTTGCATATAAACATTCCTACCGAAAGATATTGGCAGTTTCATACCGATAAGCGATCCACGCTTATATCGGTCGGTACTCAGCAAGTACTCGGTAACGAATTCAGTAAATTAGCCTCCCTACGCATTGTTATTTATCATGAGGTATGCAATATGTTTCCTGCACTCTATCTTTTGCGAATATGTGCCAAACTTTTATGAACAATCAACAATCATTTGAAAAAGTGCATTGAAATCGGCAGTTTAGCTTGGCCCGGACGGCGACCTATTTAGTGTCCGCGATTTGTTGTTAAGTGCCCATTCAACAACGTTGAACAGTCGAGGCGAAGCCAACGACCGTCACCCCGACGAGGCAGCAGAGCAGCTGCAAGCTGCGCGTTGCAGTGGGACCCCGGTCACGGATCATATCAGTCAGCAACGAGCGAGACGTGATCGAGACAGTTACAGACTTGGTAAAGGCGTCCAAACGTAAACCAGACAAGTACTTAGAGTGCATTGACAAGTTCTGGAACGAGTACAGCCAGTGTGTTGAGAGATTAGTGGTCGCAGGGGAGGAGGGAGGAGTAGAAGCGAGACAAGTCGCCATGTCAGTCAAACGGGCTAAGGTATCGGCTGACAAGCTTTTTCAGGCACTCCGGTCGGAGCTCGACTAGTTTTGGCAGTAGTAGTGCGTGTGAAGCTAGAGTGACTGTAGACTTCTGCAATGTCGTGTTCTATGCCGTAACCTGATTAGGTACATGTTGTGAGAAAGTTGAGTCATCAGCGATCGATACAATGCTGTGTACGCTGCCATCGGCTGCTCCGAGCGTGTTATATTACTGGAAATACTTTGTTGTGTGATGATGTAGTGACACTGACATTTATTGTAGATGTAGTTTGTTTGTGCCTAAGTTGCATAACACACTCTTCTAAATCTGACCCCTGTATCCTTTTGTTAAATGCAGCGTAGGAAAACATTGACTTGTGTTAAATGATATGGTGTTATTCTAACATCGTTCGTACGTTGACAATTCGTATACGTATGTGTAAAATATATGAAGCAAAAAAAAAAAAAAAAAAAACGTTGAACAGATTGATGCAAAGGCGTTGCGCTTGTCAATGTTGCGCTTTCCAATAGTGGAGGGAAACTAAATACCGATCACTAATGTTCCCAAACCTCCAACTTTGAATCAGGGAATAATTAGATTTAATTCTTAAATGTAGATCACATCATTTTAATACCATAACGGTAGCCAAAGAAATTGTTGCTAGCAAAATCAAAAGGTGATTATCTCCCTTTAAAGATAATCCACCGCTCAAGCTCTAGCATACTGATATTAATCAAACTGATTTGCTGAACCCAGCAAAGGATCTGTGACCCCTGAGGCCTGAGGCGCCTGAGACCTGAGGCACCTGAGACCTGAGGAACCTGGGACACCTGGGGCCTGAGGAACCTGAGGCCTGAGGAACCTGAGACCTGAGGCACCTGAAGAACAGAACTTCCCAGCGATCTGGCACACGCTACAGTACGTCGCAAGATTCCTTGTACGTCCGTCAAACCACTTGCCTTTTCAGCGGATTGTGGCGAAACACGCTTTTCACTTTTCGCCGTTGCGAAATTACGCCTCAGCTTGCTGGTCATTTTCAGACTTCCTTTCACGTTGCATTCCAGCGCACGAATTAATCATAATTGTTTTTGACAACAAATGGCGTGCTCGCACATAATGACAGCCAGTTCAAGGCTAATCTGGTTATAATTGGGCCCCGCGCCGTCAGACCACACGGGGTCGGACAGCCGTGACGGTCTTAACGGCCGGTCAGCCTGACAGCATTTAAACTGCAGCTGCAAAAACGACGCTCCAATTCGTTCTGGCGCATCTAAATTCCTGCGCCCCACCAATGTTTGACACCCCTAAAATAGCGGGCAAATTGGCTACAAATGAGCTCTTCCGGAGTGAGTTGTGGACCCAGCCGCGCTGGAAGGGCCAGCTGAGAGGGTTCCCCTGTTGAACATGTAACGGTACACAGCCGACGAAAGGGCTGATGGGGACATCTCAGCTGAGCGTCCTCGTCCCACCGCAGACCTGTCACACCGCAGTCACACCGCAGTCACACCGCAGTCGTGTCACAGTGATGGCGGTAGACCAGAAGGTATAGCGCCGGAGTGTACTAAGCGCATAGCAACGGCCTACCACAACCCGCAGCATGATCTCCCCGGAGTCCGAACCTCGCGCACGGGGGGGGGATGACATTGAACTTCCCTCCCTTCCCCCAGCACTCCCCAGCTGTCCACTGAAGGTGTGTGCATTTTATTTCACGAATAACCTCCCCGCAGCATATCGGTATTGGTAAAACCGGCCCACCGGACTGGCAACCCTGTGGGGCACCATCGGGAACTGCCCTATCCTCTGTTGTTGGGACGTCGTGACCCGCGGCCAGCCAATCTGCAAGCCACCATCGCCGCAGGCTGTCTGCTCTGGCTTTCCTAACCTTGACTGCCGAATTACGATGCCGGACGCGAGTCGAGAGCTGCGAAACATCGCCGGCGCTTTCTCAGCTCGGCGGCGCCGTTCGCGGGGCTGTGGCTTTGCGCCGGCCGCGCGGGATTACCAGAGTTGAGCCTGGCGGCGGCGGCGGCGGATTTGCACCGCTGCGGTGATCACACTGGGTCATTGCCATCGGGATACGGTCGGCTGGCGGTCGGATTTCACCGCCGGCTGCGTCATGGCTCGGCCGACGGCCATCACATCATTCCATCAGCGCGTCACGGCCATCACATCATCCACTCATCACGTCATCGCTGCAGCGGCTGGCCGTCAAATCACCCCATCAGGGACCACATCATCCCCCGTGCCCGAAGTCTGACCAGCGGTAAACACAGTGGTCAGCCAGCGAAGTGCAGCAAGGCGTCAGTTGGCCAGCGACCTCCCGCCCGATATTGTGTTAAAGGAAATAGTTCACCTTCAACATGGGATTTTGAACTGAAATAGCAGTTTTGTAGCCCGTGTTGAGAAATGCTTATCTGCAACTTTTATTGGCTGAAAAGACTCTCCAGCCGAAGATATTTGACTTTTTGGCGAAGGAATGCGTTTTTTTCCCCGGAACGGCCTATAGCCATTTTTCGGGGAGGGGCAATGACCTCTGGCAATTTGCCAGGCAAAAGACTACGTTAACCGGTTTATGTGACCCGGAGCAAACTAGGGACTAGGGCAGCTATTTTACGTTACTAATTACGTTAACCGGTTTATTTGTACCCGGAACAATTATTTGTTCAAAGTAAATATAATATCTAACATTACGTTAAGTATTTCGTTCAAGGTCAAATATAATATCTAGCATTACGTTAAGTATTCGTTCAAGGTCAAAAACAAGTAAAACACGAGACACACATACATACATATTTTTATTACATACACTTGAACAGTGTCAGTGTTGGTGGAGCCGTGGGGTGCCGTCATTGCAACAGCGGGAGACTGTTGCCAGTCTCCCTAGCTCCGGCGCCTCGGCGAGACCTGGTTGTGGGGTGTGTTTAGCTGGGGGAAAAGTCCTGAACAATAAAAAACCCAGCGTCTATAACAAAGGGGAAAAACCTGCGCGGTGGGCCAAAAATGCGCAAGGCAAAAAAACCCTGTTATATTTGTTTAGCTAAACGTGTTTGGTAGAGATAATCTAAGAGGGGACCTATCAATACAAGATAACTATCACCTAACAGTGTAAAAAAAGTTTGACAGGGTGGATACTGCACCGCAGCGCAGTGGACACTGCACCGCAGCGCAGCAGCCACCGCACCGCGGCGCAGCATCGGCGTGTGATCTGGTTTGGCAGGGAATCATGCCGCCGCCAACGCAAAATCGCACATCAGCCATCGGCGTCCCATCGCAGAAATCCCCCGCCAAATCAGCCACGCCACGAAGAGCCACGGCCAGAAACCCTCGCCGCGGGGCCGAGATCCAGCAGGGGGCCCCCGCAACAAGACACCGGCAGCCAACGCGCAACCCCACGTCGGCAGCAACATGATTTAACATACTGCACCGCAGCGCAGCGGACACCACACCGCAGCGCAGTGGAGTGAGCACCGCACCGCAGCGCAGCGGCCACCGCACCGCAGCGCAGCGGCCACCGCACCGCAGCGCAGCATCGGCATCTGTTATCAGGGGCGGGTGTTCAAGTACTCGGCTTTGGCAAGAGCGGAGTAGAGGGGAGAGGAGGGTTGGGAGGAGCATTACGTTAAGAAATGAACAACGAATTCCAATGGAACCTTTCGTTGCGCGACTGACGCGACTGATTTGGCAGGGAATCGTGCCACCGCCAACGCAAGACCGCATATCTACCATCGGCGTCCCATCGCAGAAATCCCCCGCCAAATCAGCCACGCAACGAATTTCGCCGCGCGGCCGAGATCCAGCAGGGGGCCCCCGTAACAAGACACCGGCAGCCAACACGCAACCCCACGTCGGCAGCAACGTGATTTTAACATAATTTAACATGCTGCACCGCAGCGCAGCGGACACTGCACCGCAGCGCAGCAGCCACCGCACCGCGGCGCAGCATCGGCGTGTGATCTGGTTTGGCAGGGAATCATGCCGCCGCCAACGCAAAATCGCACATCAGCCATCGGCGTCCCATCGCAGAAATCCCCCGCCAAATCAGCCACGCAACGAAGAACCCTTCGCCGCGCGGCCGAGATCCAGCAGGGGGCCCCCGCAACAAGACACCGGCAGCCAACACACAACTCCCGCGTCAGCAGTAACTTGATTTAACAGTTAGTCAGGAAGTTATTTCTGACTGGTTTGGCAGGGAATCATGCCGCCGCCAACGCAAAACCACACATCAACCATCGGCGTCCCATCGCAGAAATCCCCCGCCAAATCAGCCACGCAACGAACAGCCAAGCCATAACCATTCGCCGCGCTACCAATCCAGCAGGAGGGCCCCGCGACAAGACACCGGCAGCCAACACGCAGCCCCACGTCGGCAGCAACCTGATTTAGCGACCAATTTGACAGGGAATCATGCCACCACCAACGCAAAACCGCACATCAACCACCGGCGTCCCATCACAGAAATCCCCCGCCAAATCAGCCACGCAACGAAGAACACTTCGCCGCGCGGCCGAGATCCAGCAGGGGGCCCCCGCGACAAGACACCGGCAGCCAACACGCAACTCCCACGTCAGCAGCAGCACGATTTAACAGTTAGTCAGAAATAACTTAATGAAGTATTTGTTGGAGGTGATTTATTGTTTCTTGTTGAACCGTCTCAAATTGCGGCGGTAGCGGTTACTTTCAGGGGGGCTGGGGGAGGGGCTACGAGGGAGCTGGGAAGGAGGGTGGGGGGAGGGGAGGGATGGCGGGGAGAGGCGGGCGGGCGGGGAGCTGGGGCGGGCGGGCGGGGAGCTGGGGCGGGAGGGCGGGGACTGGGCGGGGTTGCGGGCGACTTTCCGGGAGACGGCTCTCATGAGAGAGTCGTCCGAGGGGAGGTCCTCCGAGAATCGGCTCTCCGCTGGTGCTGGGGAGGCCGGGGAGGCGGGGCCTGAGTCGGTGTTCGACTCGGCTGGTTGGGCTGGGGAGTGCGGTGCCGGTGGATCAGCGGCAACGGCGCCTTCGAGGTCCGACAGAGATGCCTCGGGGAGCTGGGGTGATGGTCGGGGGGTCTGTCGGTTGGGGGGTCTGGCGGGAGGCCGGTGGGGTGGGGGGGGGGGAGGTTCCGGGAGGTGGGAGGGGCGGCCAAGCGCCGGGGGCGAGACCTGGGCTGAGAGAGGTGGAGGGCGGGGCGTCCGGTGGGCGCCGACTGTCGCCGCGCTTCAAGCGCTCCGTCTCGCGAGCGAGGCCCCAGGCCAAACACCGGCGGTCCCAGGCCGGGTGGGCCTGGTCGCACGTGGCGCAGCGTGCTGCGCGCGTGCACCCTTCGGTGCCGTGCTCGCCAGCGCACCGACCACAGGTGGCCCACTCTCTGACGGGGGCAGCCACGTACCCACAGTGGATGTGGGTCGGCAGCTCCTTGCCTCGGAAGCGGAGCCGAATCAGCGGGTTGGGCTGATCGGGTCGCCGCTTCGATGGCGACAGGCGAGTCACCTCGCACACCCCTTGGTGTGCGAGTTCCCGGAGGAGATCGTCCTCCGAGAGCTCGGCCACGTCTGGGCACCATGCCAGACCCTCCACGGAGTTGAGGTGCGCCGGGGCCTCCACGGCGACCCTCACTCCGATGAAGGTGGTCCGTCCCATGACACTGACGTTCTGTTGGGACGTCAGTGTCTCGATCAGGAGTGCTCCTGATCGAATGGGTTTGGCGCTGGCTACGTCGCCACAGATGGCGACCAGCCAGCGCCGGACCTGGAACGGGTTGACATTCCTAAATGGAATGCCATCCGCTCGCCACATAAGGAGGCAAGCGGGCCCGTCCGGGGGGTGGGGTCGGGGGGGGGGGGGGGGGAGCCGTGCTCCGGGTCGGACCCTGGGAGGCCCCTGAGGGGAGCGGGGAGTGGATCCGACCGGGGAGGTGCGACGTCGCGCACCGGGGGGGACCCCAGAGGGGGGTCGGGGGTCGGGGGGACGGAGGGGCGGAGGGGCGGGGGGGGGGGGGGGGGTGGGTCGGGGGGATGGGAGTCCGGCAACGGCCGGGCCCCTGGACGGGGCGGGCGGGGCCCCTGAGGGGGGCTGGGAGGGGGACTGAGCGGCGGGCGGGGGGCCCCAGTCCAACGGGGTGATGGCCGGGTCGGGTCGGGGTGATGGCCGGGCACTGCGGGGCCCCAGTCCCACGGGGTGATGGGCGGGTCGGGCAGGGGGCTGGGAGGGGGACCGTCCAGGGGGGCACGCGGACGCGCGCCGGGGAACCCCGGAGGGGGGTCGGGGGGGGGGGGGGGGGCGGGGCGGGGAGTCGCCATGACCGGAGGAGGGAGGGGAAAGTTCAATGAATAACCTAAGTTACGTTAACGTGGCACACACGGCAGAACGTGTTGCCAGCTGCAATTAATCTAAAGAATGAAGCGGGTTCTCTACCTTGCAAATTGTGGAAATTACGTTACCTACTTAAAAATATCTAAGTGCTACCTATCTAAGGGTCTAACAACCCTGCCACAAGCACGTGGACAGGGTCCCGCACCCGGAAGCGGTGGAGGGCTGGTGAAGGCTGGCTAGAAGTCGTCCGTGGTCCGATGTCGTTGGAATGCGGCGCATATATGATATACCGTACCGCCTGTGAGTGCCAGCACTGGTCTGAACATGCGCAGACCAATAACGCACACTACAACATTAATAATGTACGACCTTTGGTCCTGAATTGGCGCGATGTAGGACCATTTTTGAAAAGAAAAAGGGAACTGTATTAAAAAAATATAATAAAATCGTGTTCTCAAAAATTTCCGAAGGTGAACTATTTCCTTTAAAGGAAATAGTTCACCTTCAACATGGGTTTTGAACTGAAATAGCAGTTTTGTAGCCCGTGTTGAGAAATCCTTATCTGGAACTTTTCTTGGCTGAAAAGACTCTCCAGCCGAAGATATTTGACTTTTTGGCGAAGGAATACGGCGCATATATGATGTACCGTACGGTCTGAAAGTGCCAGCACTGCCATGGAGCATGCGCAGACCAATAACGCACACCATAAAATCAATAATTTACAACCTTCTGTCCTGAATTGGCGCGATGTAGGACCATTTTTAAAAACAAAAAAAGAAACTGTATTAAAAAATATAATAAAATCGTGTTCTGAAAAAAATCCGAAGGTGAACTATTTCCTTTAAGCAAGGGTCTCAGTGTCAAGGAAAGACACCTCAAACGGTATTTGGGCCAGTGGCCAGTGCGGCTATGAGGCTCCATGCTTTATGCGCCGCGCATACGTTTTGACGCGGCAGGCGTAAAGCGGGCGTCCGACAGGCGTCACACGTCACAGGCGTCACACGTCACAGGCGTCACACGTCACAGGCGTCCCACGTCACAGGCGTCACACGTCACATGCGCTACACGTCACAGGCGTCACACGTCACATGCGTCACACGTCACAGGCGTCACACGTCACAGGCGTCACACGTCACAGGCGTCACACGTCACAGGCGTCACACGTCACAGGCGTCCCACGTCACAGGCGATACACGTCACAGGCGTCACACGTCACAGGCGTCACACGTCACAGGCGTCACACGTCACATGCGTCAAACGTCACAGGCGCTACACGTCACATGCGTCACACGTCACAGGCGTCACACGTCACAGGCGACACACGTCACAGGCGTCACACGTCACAGGCGCCACACGTCACAGGCGTCACGCGCCAGGCGTGAGGAGTCGGCGCCTGCCCCGGGCGGACAGCCTGCCGGCCGGGCGCGTGTGGTGTCAGCAGGAGACCGGCCACACGCGTGTGGTGTCAGCAGGAGACAGCGGCCACACGCGTGTGGTGTCAGCAGGAGACAGCGGCCACACGCGTGGCCAGCGCGCGAAACCGTGCAATGTCGCCGTCGCTGATGGCAGCACCAGTAAAAACACAGCGGATGTCACTCAGGACAAGGTCGGTGGTCTCCGTCTCTGGCAGCGGCGGCTCTCAGTCAGCCTATTATAGCCGTATCAGTGTCACTCCGCCGGCCTCAAACCAGTTGGCAACACAATGGATTAAATATAAAATTGGATTTGGGAAATTGGAAAATTACAGAAATTGGATTAAATTTACTCATATTACGAACGGTGTATGTCGAGTTTTTTCATTAAAATCCTCGGTCGTGAGAAACCAATCCTTCAATGAAATGCCACCCCCCCCCCGAGTTTTCACACAACAAATTTCTAAACTTCCCAAATGTCCACCTTATGTGAATTATTCGTGACAGGATGTCGCGGTCGGTCAGGTTGGCTGTCAGTCAGGTTTGGGCGTCACCGTCGCGTCGTGCGGATTGGTCCGGCAGCAATGCCGACCGGCGGCCAGGTGCCCGGAAATGCGAGCCGCCGTATCACGAGTTTCCGCCGGATGGCACACGGCGCTCTTCAAACGGCGCCGCGCCGATCGCACGCCCGTCGCACACACCCCGCCCCGGCCGGGCCGTGACCAGTACACGTGTGCCGCCAGGACGATACAGTTATAACAAAAACAGCTATTTAGTACGATACTGGTGGGAATTTTAGCCTAGTACGATACTGGTAAGAATTTTAGCCTCGGGACATCGCAGTTGGACGTGATTGCATCCGATAATGTGTGGCAGAGGGAAGTTGAGAAAAACAGAAAGCTAGATAAAATTTCCGATTGTCACATTTACCACAAATAAGCGCTCTCCAAGTTTGCACTTATGAAAAGTAGATAATATTGATGTGAAATTAACTGCAACCGTACTACTTCCAGACCTCAATCATACGACTGCATACGGGACGAATGACCCAAACGACCCCAGTATACACGGTTCGTTGGAAGGCGTCGGAGGGCTCAAAAGATGAGTCATGACATTTGAAAGCTTACATCATGAGGATCTCAGATATATATTATTTTTTAAATCTGTCGAGTTTTTTTTGCAAATGTCATTTTTGTCGAAAACTCGGAACTTTTCGGATGACCGATGATACCGCTTACGCTAAGGAAAAGAGGTTGGAAATGGCATATGTGCAAACTCGTTACAGCCTGTGGAACAGCCTCCAACTGATAACTGAACCTCGTGCTGTTGATATAAGCAACAATCACCAGCGATAGTGAATCGCCCCCAATAGCTGCCGTACGGCTCACCTCCCCCGCTCCCGTGAACGCCTGATCGACCATCGCGACCCGTCCGCGCAGCGCCGGCCGCCGCCGACCCCCTCGACGGAAATGCGTTTTGGCAAAATGTGGGCGAACCTTGCGTTGGAATGTTACATTTCGAGTTCAGATGGTCGGCCCAGTCCTCCACAAAGACATGGAGCGAGGCCCAGTAGAGACCAAGCCCAGGAAAGGGTATACATACTCATGAGTTTCCGGGTTTTTGCATCATTTAGCCTCTAACTAGCGTGGTGTAACGCTCCCGTTCAGGGCGCGCTGCCAGAGGCCGTACGCACTCGGCGTGCTGGGCGGGGCTACCGGTTGGGCGGCGCGCTGACACACCACCGCCGCCCGGCCACGAGCCGACTGGCAGCTGACCTGGGTCGGTACAGTCTCTGGCAGCGCGCCCCGAACGGGAGCGATACACCACGCTGGTTAGAGGCTAAATAATGCAAAATACCCGGAAACTCATGATAATTTATACCCTTTCCTGGGCTTGGTCTCTGCTGGGCCTCGCTCAATGTCTTTGTGGAGGACTGGGCCGACCATCTGAACTCGAAATTTCACATTCCAACGCAAGGTTCGCCCACATTTTGCCAAAACGCAGTTCCGTAGAAGGGGGTCGGCGGCGGCCGGCGCTGCGCGGGCGGGTCGCGATGGTCGATCAGGCGTTCACGGCAGCGGGGAGGTGAGCCGTACGGCAGCTATTGGGGGCGATTCACTATCGCTGATGATTGACGATTGTTGCTTATATCAACAGCACGAGGTTAAGTTATCAGTTAGAGGTTGTTCTACATACAGACTGTAACGAGTTTGCACATATGCCATTTGCCAGCCTCTTTGCCCTAACGTAAGCGGTAGCATCGGTCATCCGAAAAGTTCCGAGATTTCGACAAAAATGGCATTTGCAAAAAAAGCTCTCGACAGATTTGAGAAAAAAAATGTATCTGAGATCATCATGAAGTAAGCTTTCTAATGGCATGACTCTCATCTTTTGAGCCATCCGACACCTTCCCACGAAATGTGAGTACACACCACCGAGGCCAGATCGGACCGGACAGTGGAGAGCAGGTGTGTTCGGAGACAGAAAGATGGCGGCGAAATCACAGACGGCTGGCCAATAGACGGGGGGATATTCGGCGAACGCAGGTGCCGCCGACGGCCAGCGGCTCGGAGAGCGGGCAGCGGACGACAAAAAACAACGTCAATGTCAACCGAAGATGATAACGCTAAAAGACGCAGGTGCAGACGACAGATGCCGATGTTAGTGCTTTGCTCAAGTCTAAAAAATGAAACGACAGAGGCGTAATTAAAAGCCCTGAGTCTCGAACGAGATCAAATGTACCCGAATGATAAAGTTCAGAACCGAAAAGTTCGGGAATAATGAAGCGCATCCCCAGTTGTCCTTTTCCTGAGATAAAGCTTCATCCCACCAAGATATCACCTGTCGCTGACGGATTGATAACGTTTAGCGTCATGATGGCAGATAAAAGGCGCCAGGTTTGGCCGCCAGTGTCTGAACTCGCGCGAAATAACAGGCCGAAATGACTCGCAGAATCACTAAGTAGCTGTTGAACAGTTTGGTGTCTGACAAATTTGTATCGGCCAGTTCACCGTCCATCGGACAATGAGACGATCAGTTCGCGATCCGCCGGGCAGATGGATCGTCAGCCCGCTCAGTAAATCGCCTCTCTATATTGTGTCGTGGTATCACCACGGTCCAGCAGGAACACCTCTATATTGTGTCGTGGTATCACCACGGTCCAGCAGGAACACCTCTATATTGTGTCGTGGTATCACCACGGTCCAGCAGGAATACCTCTATATTGTGTCGTGGTATCACCACGGTCCAGCAGGAACACCTGGTATGTCTCGGACAGGGTATATATTGGAATGTTTAATACCAATGACCGAATGCCGTGCTTGGATCAACACACGGCCGTTTCTGAAGCTAAACCAGGATAACTCCGAACCCTAGGGCCAACTCATTTCGCAAACCCACAAAATGAAACAGCTAATACCAAGACGGCCGCCTGACTCAACCCATCGAAAGTCAAATTCGAAGAATAAGCGATTCCTTTCGAAAAGACTAGATAGGGCTTGAATTTGTTGTTTGAACAACTGCAGGCAGCAGCTCCCACACGCAGACGCCGGTGTCGTGAGAGCGGCAGGCAGCTGTTCGTGAGAGCGGCAGGCAGAGAGCGGCAGGCAGTGAGAGCGGCAGTCAGCTGTTCATGAGAGCGGCAGGCAGCAGAGAGCGGCAGGCAGTGAGAGCGGCAGGCAGCTGTTCGTGAGAGCGGCAGGCAGCAGAGAGCGGCAGGCAGTGAGAGCGGCAGGCAGCTGTTCGTGAGAGCGGCAGGCAGCGGAGAGTGGCAGGCAGTGAGAGCGGCAGGCAGCTGTTCGTGAGAGCGGCAGGCAGCAGAGAGCGGCAGGCAGTGAGAGCGGCAGGCAGCTGTTCATGAGAGCGGCAGGCAGCGGAGAGCGGCAGGCAGTGAGAGCGGCAGGCAGCTGTTCGTGAGAGCGGCAGGCAGCAGAGAGCGGCAGGCAGTGAGAGCGGCAGGCAGCTGTTCGTGAGAGCGGCAGGCAGCGGAGAGCGGCAGGCAGTGAGAGCGGCAGGCAGAGAGCGGCAGGCAGCTGCCGTGTCGCGGCTTAGCCCGGGCGTGCCCACCAGACGGCCTCCTCCAGGCGGCAGTCACCGTCCCCAGGTGGCAGCACCTGGCGGACGGGCAGCGCTGCCCCCGCCGACACCGCCTGGCGGGCAACATCTGCGGGCGCCACTGTCCCATCACCGCCACCGCCACCGCCTCCGCCAACGCCAACGCCAACGCCAACGCCAACATCGCTAATATCGCCGCCGAAACCACGAAGTATCTTCAGGGTATCCACTAATTTGTTGCTGGCGCATGGTATAAGACGCTTCGTGCCCCCTACTAATGAGGACATTATGGCGGACAGACACAACCAACAGCGCTATCAACGCCAAACTTCCGGTACCTTCTCCTACATCAATTGTACGTCTTCCGTGCAAAAATGAAGCAATTTCGTCGAAAAGTTTTGAGATATAGCAATTTTAGTGACATCACTACACACGAGTTTGACGAAAAAACCAGCTAAACTTTAACAGGCCGTACACAGTAGCGGGACAACCAGCCCGTCTGGTCCATCAATTGTCTGGTGACGGTCCCCGAATAAGGGGAGATATGATCAAATACATATTTTTTGTTAGATACAGATTTATCCTAATTTTTGGTAATGCGGTGGATTATGAACAAGTGCTTTGTGTCGGTATTTTTAACAAATATCTCCATTTAAACGGTTTAGTTCTCACGGCGTCCGCAGCGTGGCGCTAGCGTCGCTCGACGATCAAATGTCCGCGTCCGGCGCGTAACGAAGATATCGCTTGGCACATTCTTGCCGAAAGAGGCTTCCATATTTCTTCTGAGGTCGGAAGGGTTATTAATTATAGTCTCGTGACCACGCCTGGTATGGGAGGAGGCCGACTTTGACCACAATAGACCACTACGAAATAGCGAGAAAAATGATCACCCGAGTGACCATAATATATCATCTGAGCGACCATGCAATATATCATCAGGGCGACCATAATCCTCGGTCGCCAAGCCCCCGGTCATGCAGCAGGAAAGGGAAAAGAAAACCTGGTTCTTGGACTAACAAGTTCTGCACCAAATTTAGGGTGTAACTGACAACTTGCGTGCACAATACAGTCTCGCTTAGGAGACAGGAGTTCAGTTTCAGTTTCAGTTTATTACGATAATCACCAACAGGAATAAATACCCACTGACAGGTGAAGTCAGCTGTTGACAGGTGAAATAGTTGCTCCGAAGCTGGGTCGGTTGACGGCTGACCCTCACCCGCATGAGTCACCAGTCACCAGTCACCAGTCACCAGTCAACCGCAACATTGCATGGCGTGTAATGCAAGGCAGTGACCTACATGTTAATGTTTTCAGGCGCAAACAACGTACGGGTAAAGTGACACTACTTATGTTTATGAGTGCAAGGATTCCGGGAAACAGAATGGATCATTGCTGTTGGACTCCTGTGAAACATAAATCCGTTCACTTGTAGAAAAGGACAAGCATAGAAACACTTGATTCGTGCATTTGTACGCACCATTGTGCCTCCCAATTAAGTAGGTCATTGCATTAGCAATGCGGTAGTGTTAAGCAGGAAAAACAGGCAACACAAGTTCTGTACACATATACATAATGAGCGGATTCAGGAAGAATCGTGTTGCGTCCAACGCATCCAAACAGTTCCTCTAGTCTCTAGACGAATAATAAATTCGGTAAATCTTGCTATTCCCCTATAACGCATTCCCCTATGATCCCCTAAACGAATAATCCAACGTCTTCTTCATATTCAGTAGCTGCCGGGTGCTTGCTAGACACCAAGCGTCACGGTAAGGTACCGAAGTTCACCACGACTCGGATTCGCTGTTATAACGCCGCCGCCAGCTGTTCGGTCCAGGCGCCGGATGTCCAAAACGCTCATTACACTCACATAATAACAGAAACGCCGACATAATGAGTCTGAGAGCGCGGCCCCCTCGCCATCCGGCGGGCGCCGTGAGGCGGCTGAACGCTCCACTGGTGAACCAAGGTGCCGCGCGGGTCTACCTGCCTCGGGGCCAGCCTGGCACCGCCTCCCAGACCCCCGCACTAACTGCTGATTATCCAGGACTCTGTACCAGTGGTCGTCACGGGCTCACCAACCCCCAGCCCGGCCCGGCCCAGGCCCATGAACACCAAGCCCAGGCCCGGACCAGGCCCGGTCAAATTCATATTATTGAGGCCCAGGCCCGGTCCGGCCCGTTCAGATTAAGCATATAATTATTTTCACAAAATTTGGAATAATTATCCTAGGATATTTAATTGTATACTATAAATGTGAAACAATGAACCAACTATGCTAACCAAAAAACAAAAAGCCACAGACACAGCAACAGTGTGATGCTGTGTAAGTGAACTGGTGGTTAAACTATTTTTGAGCTCTGACCTGAACTTGTGCGACGCGCGCATTACTTCAAAATTGTCAGGCCCAGGCCCATCCAGAGCCCAGCGATTTCCTTAAAGTTGAGGCCCGGCCCAGGCCCAGCCCAGGCCCAGCCCAGGCCCAGCCCAGGCCCAGCCCAGGCCCAGCTCATGGGTCCATTATAGGGCCAGCCCAGCCCATGACGAACTCTGCTCTGTACCCGGAACATGGTCTGGAGACCCAGCACCCGATGCTCAGTATTCGGTATGCGGCACGTCCAGTCCACTGCACAGTCTGCACGTATCCGCTGAGCGCACACGCTCCGACACAAATGACACGTTATCGGATCGCAGCATTTGCCACGCCTCGGAACGGCGCCCATTTGCATGTGTATGCGTGTATTCATGCACGATGGTGTACCAGATTCCCATGCATAGGCCGTCGTGGTAATGGCAGTGGGAGGTCATCGGCAGCTATAGCTAAACTGCGTTATGACAATGGGTTTCTGAGATTGGAGCCATACACGCACACACACTGCGAGTCCACGCGCGTCGGTTCGGCTGACCCCGTCAAAGGCTTCTGAGAATACTCAGTGGTCATTTCCTCCTCTCAGAATTCCTCCTCTCTCCTCTCTCCTCTCTCCTCTCTCCTCTCTCCTCTCTCCTCTCTCCTCTCTCCTCTCTCCTCTCTCCTCTCTCCTCTCTCCTCTCATAATTCCGTTGCAGCGACAGGCTTACCACCAGTAATCCAACGCTATTTTTCATTGAGGTTGGACATTCTCATTTATGTGCAAACCGATATATCACGATTCACGAAGTGGCATTGTTCGGTAGCCACACAGTTAAATTACAATGAAAAAATGTAACTACAGCAATCTAACTACAGACCAACGTGACTTCAAACCGTGCAATGGAACATGATCAAAACGTCTAACGAACGAATCCTTACAACAAGTACGGATATAGGTAGTCTGAAGACGGCGTCCAAATCGCACACATGCCAACACACCATCTATCTTCGTGTTTTGTCTCATGACTCCCCCCGCGCCAGTGATGTCGCTGCTGACATTGGGCTCAGCCCTCAGGAGCCGGAGCAGTGTATCGATTAGCCTGGCAGGACTACACTGAGCCTCCCCAGTCCCCCCCCCCCCCCCCCCACACACATTTGTTCAGCACCAGCTCCAACAGGTGCATGTTCAGAGGGCAGCTTAGAAGAATGGTCACGGCCAAGGTAAACAATGGCAGACTTGGGTAAGATTAACATGCCTTTAGCGTTGCATCTATTATAGTAAGATAACAATCACGTTATCGCATGATACTTATTGATTTCGAAGTGACATTAACAAATAGCCACTATTTGTAAAGTGATAGCCGGGTGCCCCGCCCACAAATCTATACCAGGCGGCACGTATGTGGTATAGCGTATGGCGCAAATAGGCTACATATAAAATAATGAGCTCCAGTGAAAATGCTCCCCTCACGCCCTCGGCCGGCCTCCCCTAGGTGCGGCGATCGGTACACGTCTGACGTCACGTTTATCAACGCTGTCATACGCTCCCCCGCCAACTACCAGCGTGCTCATTTCCCGATTCCTGCCGCTGTGACCTTGAGAGACCCCTCTGGACCGTGGCACCCCTTGGGGCCAGCTAAACACACGACACTTCCGGTTCCGCTGGCCGTAACGGCTGTATCACCACCTGGGTGCAACCCCCCCCCCCCCCACCCCCCGCCGGTGACACGTGCGCCGGGGCGCCGCGTGTCACGTGGTAAATAATGACGCCAGCACTAATTTGTCGGCGACTCTCGAGGGCCGTGGCCCGAAAGATGACTCGGCAGTACCGGCACACCCGACACTGGAGAACCAGGTCAGCACGGCCACTCTGACACAGACCGTGCACCCGGCGGCCCAGCCCTGACCGAGACCGTGTACCCGGCGGTCCAGCCCTGACCGAGACCGTGCACCCCAGCCTTGGCCGGGCCGAGACCGTGTACCCGGCGGTCCAGCCCCGACCGAGACCGTGTACCCGGCGGTCCAGCCCTGACCGAGACCGTGTACCCGGCGGCCCAGCCCTGACCGAGACCGTGTACCCGGCGGTCCAGCCCTGACCGAGACCGTGTACCCGGCGGCCCAGCCCTGACCGAGACCGTGTACCCGGCGGTCCAGCCCTGACCGAGACCGTGCACCCCAGCCTTGGCCGGGCCGAGACCGTGTACCCGGCGGTCCAGCCCCGACCGAGACCGTGTACCCGGCGGTCCAGCCCTGACCGAGACCGTGCACCCCAGCCTTGGCCGGGCCGAGACCGTGCACCCGGCGGTCCAGCCCCGACCGAGACCGTGTACCCGGCGGTCCAGCCCTGACCGAGACCGTGCACCCCAGCCTTGGCCGGGCCGAGACCGTGTACCCGGCGGTCCAGCCCGGACCGAGACCGTGTACCCGGCGGTCCAGCCCTGACCGAGACCGTGCACCCCAGCCTTGGCCGGGCCGAGACTGTGTACCCGGCGGTCCAGCCCCCACCGAGACCGTGTACCCGGCGGTCCAGCCCTGACCGAGACCGTGCACCCCAGCCTTGGCCGGGCCGAGACCGTGTACCCGGCGGTCCAGCCCCGACCGAGACCGTGTACCCGGCGGTCCAGCCCTGACCGAGACCGTGCACCCCAGCCTTGGCCGGGCCGAGACCGTGCACCCGGCGGTCCAGCCCCGACCGAGACCGTGTACCCGGCGGCCCAGCCCTGACCGAGACCGTGTACCCGGCGGTCCAGCCCTGACCGAGACCGTGTACCCGGCGGTCCAGCCCCGACCGAGACCGTGTACCCGGCGGTCCAGCCCTGACCGAGACCGTGTACCCGGCGGTCCAGCCCCGACCGAGACCGTGTACCCGGCGGTCCAGCCCCGACCGAGACCGTGTACCCGGCGGCCCAGCCCTGACCGAGACCGTGTACCCGGCGGTCCAGCCCCGACCGAGACCGTGTACCCGGCGGCCCAGCCCTGACCGAGACCGTGTACCCGGCGGTCCAGCCCTGACCGAGACCGTGTACCCGGCGGTCCAGCCCCGACCGAGACCGTGTACCCGGCGGTCCAGCCCTGACCGAGACCGTGTACCCGGCGGTCCAGCCCTGACCGAGACCGTGGACCCCAGCCTTGGCCGGGCCGAGACCGTGCACCCGGCGGTCCAGCCCCGACCGAGACCGTGTACCCGGCGGTCCAGCCCTGACCGAGACCGTGCACCCAAGCCCTGACCGAGACCGTGCACCCCAACCCTGACCGAGACCGTGTACCCGGCGGCCCAGCCCTGACCCGAGACCGTGGACCCCAGCCTTGGCCGAGACCGTGCACCCGGCGGTCCAGCCCTGACCGAGACCGTGGACCCTGCGGCCCCATACGACCCCACCGGACCGGCCGCCGGGCAATACGCCGACCGATAGGTATACCGCAGCACCGCTGCGTCCGCCAAACTGGTCTGGCGATGGACGCAACTCTCGCCAACAAACAGAGGCGGCAGGGGAGGGGGCGAGCGCGCCGGGTGAGGTAGCGGAACATCACGACCGACCAGCTCAGAGTCTGACGGTGATGAAGCATTGTTGTCCGCACACGCGTGGTTAATAACACCGCACCTGCGCACATACTAGGCCACCTTCTGCAACGAGCCGCAGCTTCCTTCTCCGAGACAGACAGAGGAGGGTCAGATAAGGGGCCTGTAGGGGGCGGGGGAGGGGGAGGGGCGGGAATGTGGAGGTCGGGGGATCGAGTTACCGCGCCATAATGGGTCCCCGGCTGCGTCAGAAAGGTCCCCGGCTGCGTCAGAAAGGCCACATGCGCCACCCATCGCGACCACACACGGAAAGCTTTCAGGAGCCGAGACCGACGGCGACGCCGACCGCACGGCAGTTCAGAAGGCTGAACTGATCCAGTTTGGAATGCTGAACTGGTCCAGTTTGGAATGCTGAACTGATCCAGTTTGGAATGCTGAACGGGTCCAGTTTGGAATGCTGAACTGATCCAGTTTGGAATGCTGAACTGGTCCAGTTTGGAATGCTGAACTGATCCAGTTTGGAATGCTGAACTGATCCAGTTTGGAATGCTGAACTGGTCCAGTTTGGAATGCTGAACTGGTCCAGTTTGGAATGCTGAACTGATCCAGTTTGGAATGCTGAACTGATCCAGTTTGGAATGCTGCACTGGTCCAGTTTGGAATGCTGAACTGGTCCAGTTTGGAATGCTGAACTGATCCAGTTTGGAATGCTGAACTGGTCCAGTTTGGAATGCTGAACTGGTCCAGTTTGGAATGCTGAACTGATCCAGTTTGGAATGCTGAACTGGTCCAGTTTGGAATGTTGAACTGGTCCAGTTTGGAATGCTGAACTGTCTAGTTTGCACAGCCTGCAACCCCGGCAAAAAGGAAACATCGAACAGCACACGTGTCCAGGGACCAAACAGTGCAGGTGCACATGGTCTAACTGATAACGACAACAATGGAAACGGCCGGGCGACGGAGAGCAGGCCACAATGAAGATGGGTGGGTGGGGAGCATGAGACAATAGGCATTGAGGGCACACGCGAAATGAGCAAAGATGAAGACATGAGATGACCCTGAAGAGGGGCTACATAATTGGACCGATGACAGACAGCTGGGGGCGGATGGGACACATAATCCGACCGAAATCCCCTTTGATGATATCGGCGATAACAGTTCTGTAAAAGCAGCATCCGGTGGCGGTGATGTTGTGCACATCCTAGCTCACTAGCTCTCCCAGCTCACCATGAAGCTAGTCTAAAATAAGCAGCCCTTCACCTGTCAGTACGGACCTTCTGTAAACAACTGTACACCGTCCTGCAGTACCTGTCCCACCGTCCGTTCGGCCCCTCCTGGCCTGCCGTTCGACCCCCCTCGATCCTCCTTCGACCCCTCCTGGCCACCGATCGACCGCCGGGCGGCACTTCAGCACAGACACAGCACGCACAATGCACGCATAATGAGTTTTTTGGGGGGGAAGGGGAGGGGGGGGGGGGTCTCGCCCACCCCGTAGTCCGGCCTATAGCCATATGCCGCCGGTCGCACCGCCGGCGATTGTCGCACCACTCACTGCGAGCCGTGCGCAGCCCGCACTGCGCAGTGTTTGGCCGCTCAATGTTTGCGGCGGCGGCACGGCTCCGCTGCGACGCACGTGCGTACGTGCCTGGACAGTGTTTGTAGCGAGTTTCGTAGGCTGGGTATTTCACGACGCTGTTGTGAAAGGTGGCAAACATAGTTCGCTGTTATCAAAGGCTGCAAAGCAAAGTTGAAGGTCAATCAGCGCGTATGCATTCTAAGACAATGTTTTATGGATATTATTAGCATGGCTAATTGACAGCTCAAGGCTGATTTGGCGATTTACAATAAATGCATAGGTATACGGAATATTGTTGGTAAATAAAATGGTATTGCCATCTTAATTGAGATTGGTGTAGGCACTGCCCCTACTCTACTGCCAAGCACATTCTGACACCTTACATTCTTTCTCCCAAGGTCATTTACATATCAAATTATATCAATGTAAGAGCAGCAGACGTCAAAGTAAAGGAAAACTCAATGATTGGCACGGCAAGTAAATGGCTTAACTATTGGCCAGGCGTTCTATTACGAGCCAAATTTAAGCTCTTCCCACCAAACGCGATAATCGGAACATCTAATCCCATAGATGAGGCCATTCCACAGTAAGACAACCGGTGGGTGCCGTCCGACCATTTTTAAGTTTCTTGAAAAGTTGTGCATTGGGGGTTGCAAGGGCGGGGACCGGGACAGGGACCGGAACCGGGAATGGGTATTTTACGTCGTGAAATACCCATTCATTGGTGGTGACCAAAACAAATCCCCAAAAATATTTGCCAAAATACGGCCTTCCGTCTTTTCCCAACTTCACTGTGCAGTGTGTAGGCCTAATTTTGACGACCAATAGCTCAGACTTGTTGGAAACTGAAATTAAAATTTTCGCCTGATGACGATTTGAGCTTCATTGATGTCCTTTCGTATAAAAAAGTGGGGTTCGACCTGTACAAACTTCTTTTGGGGACTTCCACAGCAAGACAACCACTTGTTTTTTTTCTCTCAAATTTACTGTCCGACCATTTGTAATTTTCTTGAAAAATTGTGCACTGGGGGTTTCAAGGGCGCGGCATTCATTGGTGGTGACCAAATAATCCCCTCCAAAATATTTTCCAAGATAAGGCCTTCCGGAAATTTGCCAAGTTCACTGTGCAGGCCTAATTTTGACGACCACTAACTCCGGGACTAAGAAGCGATTTGTATCAACTTTTTTTTGGATCAGGCTTGGTCAAAGAACAATTTGGCGATCTCTGATTTTCGATTTCCATTTTTTTTTCACGTGACCTCGTGACCTACATTTTGCGCCGTGACCTTGACCTGTTGGAAACTGAAATAAACATTTTCGTCTGATGATGATTTGAGTTCCATTGATGTCCTTTCGTATACAAAATCTAAAAAGTGGGGTTTGACCTGTAAAAACTACTTTTGAGCCTTGCAATGCTGACACAATACGCTGTTTGGATATGTTACGTTGTATTGGCCTGGCAGGTCATATGGCGACCTGATGTCGGTGTAACAGGCACCAACCGAGAGGTTTCGTCGTCAGGAGTCACTCTGGACTTTGTTTCGAAAAAGTATGTCAAGTAGATGCGAAGTTATCGACGGGCAGGTGCCCGAACAGCGTATCATGTCAGCATTGCAAGACTCAAAAATAATTTGTACAGGCCGAACCCCACTTTTTAATTTTTGATACGAAAGGACATCAATGGAGCTCAAATCGTCATCAGACGAACATTTTAATTTCAGTTTCCAACAGGTCAATGTCACGGCGCAAAAAGTAGGTTACGAGGTCACGTGACAAAAAATCAAAATCCGTGATTGTCAAATTGTTCGTCGACTAATCCTGATCCAAACAAAACAAAGTTTATCAAAATCGCTTGTTTAGTCTAGGAGTTATTGGTCGTCACAATTAGGCCTGCACAGTGAACTTGGGAGAATACGGAAGGCAGTATCTTGGAAAATATTTTGGGGGTGATTTTGTTGGTCACCACCAATGAATTTCCCGCCCTTGAAACACCCAGTGCACAACTTTTCAAGAAAATTAAAAATGGTCGGACGGCAAATTTGAAAATTTTGGTTGTCTTAGTGGAATGCCCCAGATCACCGTCTGCCCCGCTGACGGCGTTTCCGACGTGATCGTGTGCTACATAAGTCTGCGCCGATCCGGCCCGATCCGGCCCGATCCGGCCCGATCCGGCCCGACGCGCCTCCGACCGCCTCCCCTCGGCAGCGCCCGGGGCGGCGCGCGGCTGCACTGCAGGCCGCAGGGCAGCTGATAATGATTCAGCGCGGGACGCGGTCGGTCGCAGCGAGACAGGAAGCGGCTCATTCGCCGTCTTCCTCCAGTTGCGTGAGACAGAGCCGTGTCCGTCTGTGGCGGCCAGGTGCGGCGTTGCACCGTCCGGGCCAGCTCCGGCTTCTTCCCGACTCGTGTCGGCCGCCTCTCGTCGGCTGGCCGCTACTGCTCCAGTTCTGCCGTCCTGTCTGTCCGTCTGACTGCCCTGCTGTCCGTGCCGCGCCTGTCGCTGTCCAGTGTCCGCCGCCCCCCCCCCCCCGGCTCTCCCGGCGGCCGACACACGAGTCAGATGCCCGGGGGACGTGCAGCACCCTGGCGCAGGGCTCCCAGACTTGGCGATATGTCGCCAAACTGGCGATTTTTGGACCCCGTCGGCGATGGAAAGTTGTCATTGTTGTCATTGGCGATACAAAGAAGAAAATTGGCGAATTTTTCAATGTGGCCTGCAAATTATGGAATTACGGTATTTTATTAAAATATATCCAGACATTTTTTATTAGTAAGTCTAATATCCTCAAGCAGTGTTTCACGTTCTAAAGTGGAAGGGTACTGCATTTTCAAGTAGATCAACAACAACACTATATTTTTACATTCTCACACGACCATGTCACTACAATGCTTTACAGGGACGTATACAAGGGGGGGGGGCGGAACGGGGCCATGCCCCCCCTCCGCCCGAGCAAACCAGTTTACACTACATAAAATGCGATTCTGCGACGACCTGACACCCCCCCCCCCCTCCCCGTCAACAACTTCTTGCTAACGAAACGGAGCGAAATTTTACTTTATCTTCCACTCTGACGTGCCCCCCCCCCCCCCCACCTGATAAAAATCCTGGCTACGTGCCTGATGCAATTTAGATGTCCAATCAGCATGCATATTCAATGCAGCCGACTTGGCGAAAAGTTGGCGATTTAAATTCAAGAAATTGGCGATGTCTGGCGATAATTCGGCGTAAATTTGGCGACAAATGCCAATTTGGATCTGGCAGCCCTGCGGCCTGGCGGCGTGCGCGGGACGAGCACGGAGCTCGGACGTCCCGCGGCCTGGACAGCTGGTAAAGGTTATCTATGGCGGTGTCACTGTTCAGCGCCAATGGTGCGCATCACGGGACTGCCCTCAGCGAGCCCAATCACCATCCTATGGTTTCCTGTGGTCACGCAGAAACATTCACAGCGCGAAATCACATCACAAGCATCAGGCGACGTAGACGGCGTAGGGCCATCCCAGCAGGAGACGGCGTGGTGACAACACGGCAGGCTGTGGTCCCCAGACGTCGGCAGTCTGTCTGTCTGTCTGTCTGTCTGTCTGTCTGGCTGGCTGGCTGGCTGGCTGGCTGGCTGGCTGGCTGGCTGGCTGGCTGGCTGGCTGGCTGGCTGGCTGGCTGGCTGGCTGGCTGGCTGGCTGGCTGGCTGGCTGGCTGGCTGGCTGGCTGGCTGGCTGGCTGGCTGGCTGGCTGGCTGGCTGGCTGGCTGTCTGTCTGTCTGTCTGTCTGTCTGTCTGTCTGTCTGTCTGTCTGTCTGTCTGTCTGTCTGTCTGTCTGTCTGTCTGTCTGTCTGTCTGTCTGTCTGTCTGTCTGTCTGTCTGTCTGTCTGTCTGTCTGTCTGTCTGTCTGTCTGTCTGTCTGTCTGTCTGTCTGTCTGTCTGTCTGTCTGTCTGTCTGTCTGTCTGTCTGTCTGTCTGTCTGTCTGTCTGTCTGTCTGTCTGTCTGTCTGTCTGTCTGTCTGTCTGTCTGTCTGTCTGTCTGTCTGTCTGTCTGTCTGTCTGTCTGTCTGTCTGTCTGTCTGTCTGTCTGTCTGTCTGTCTGTCTGTCTGTCTGTCTGTCTGTCTGTCTGTCTGTCTGTCTGTCTGTCTGTCTGTCTGTCTGTCTGTCTGTCTGTCTGTCTGTCTGTGGCGCGGGTGAAGAATGGGACGGGCGGGGATGCGGTTTCCGCACCGTCAACATCAAAGTCGGCGCCGACTGCGTGGCCCCAGCCGGCCCTTTCGGCGAACAGGGGGTGGCGAATGAAGCAAAGGAGGGGGGGGGGGGGAAGGGGGGGACAAAGCCAGACTGCCCCGGCGGTATAGCAGCTTTCCTGGAATTGGAGCCACCGACAGTGGATATGGCACCAGCAGCGATCGGCCGGGCAGGCAGCACGGCGGGGGCGGCTTGGAACGGACCCAAACAGTGGAGCCGTGGGGAGGGTGGGGGGAGGGGGGTGGGGAGGGGGACCGCGATACAACAGTGATATAGCCGACCATCCAGTGGGGCGCACTATTGCGAGAATGTAAACAGCTCAATATAACTCCGCTGAGCCCAGTTAACGGAGCGGTGCCGTGACGCGCGCTGCTGACACGGAGTAACGGAGTGGTGCCGTGACGTGAGCTGCTGACACGGAGTAACGGAGTGGTGCCGTGACGCGCGCTGCTGACACGGAGACCGCTGCCGGATGCGGTACGGTCCACCAAAGGACGGACGCGCTTGGTGGAGCAGCAGTGGCGTGCCTTTACTGAACTAGCCTCAATATCTGCTGTGGGAAGGAAGGTCTCGCCCGCTCTGCTTTCACTACTTCACATCATTCGCTCTTCATTGCCTATTTGCTAAATCAAATACATAAATATAAAATAAAATAAATACAAATATATTTGCTGATGATTGGAGCTCACATGACACGCCAAATTCCGCAGTTTCTGAAGGAAATTATTTTTGTGTGACGAAAATAAATTAAAATGGGCGTGGAAATACAGTAAATATTGCAAAAACGTATTAAAACATAAGAGCAACACACCGTGTACTAATTACCAATCACGACAGTATCCAGAGGAATTAGCTAGTACCTAACAACCATAAATCATCAAACATTTACTATATAGGAATTAGGATCTACGGTGGCGTGTTTATGCCCCAGCCTTGCCACTCGGCGTCAACAGGTCAGTCCGACACAGACCTGTGCACGTCGACAGCAGTGTGGCCCGTGACCTGGTAATGCTCCTCGTCACACACTGGTAATGCTCCTCGTCACCTACTGGGAGAAGGCAGGCAGGCGAAGAAGGCAGGAGAAGGAGCTGCAAACGAACCGGCTCACCCCACCGGCGACCCGCACGGTACACAGCACGGTACGGCATGCTATACAGCACGGTACGGCATGCTATACAGCACGGTACGGCATGGTATACAGCACAGTACGGCATGGTATACAGCACAGTACGGCATGCTATACAGCACGGTACGGCATGGTATACAGCACAGTACGGCATGCTATACAGCACGGTACGGCATGCTATACAGCACGGTACGGCATGCTATACAGCACGGTACGGCATGGTATACAGCACAGTACGGCATGGTATACAGCACGGTACGGCATGCTATACAGCACGGTACGGCATGGTATACAGCACAGTACGGCATGCTATACAGCACGGTACGGCATGCTATACAGCACGGTACGGCATGGTATACAGCACAGTACGGCATGGTATACAGCACAGTACGGCATGGTACACAGCACGGTACGGCATGCTATACAGCACGGTACGGCATGGTATACAGCACAGTACGGCATGCTATACAGCACGGTACGGCATGGTACACAGCACGGTACGGCATGGTATACAGCACGGTACGGCATGCTATACAGCACGGTACGGCATGCTATACAGCACGGTACGGCATGCTATACAGCACGGTACGGCATGGTATACAGCACAGTACGGCATGGTATACAGCACAGTACGGCATGCTATACAGCACGGTACGGCATGCTATACAGCACAGTACGGCATGGTATACAGCACAGTACGGCATGCTATACAGCACGGTACGGCATGCTATACAGCACGGTACGGCATGCTATACAGCACAGTACGGCATGGTATACAGCACGGTACGGCATGGTATACAGCACAGTACGGCATGGTATACAGCACGGTACGGCATGCTATACAGCACGGTACGGCATGGTATACAGCACGGTACGGCATGCTATACAGCACGGTACGGCATGGTATACAGCACGGTACGGCATGCTATACAGCACGGTACGGCATGGTATACAGCACAGTACGGCATGCTATACAGCACGGTACGGCATGGTATACAGCACGGTACGGCATGCTATACAGCACGGTACGGCATGCTATACAGCACGGTACGGCATGGTATACAGCACAGTACGGCATGCTATACAGCACGGTACGGCATGGTATACAGCACGGTACGGCATGGTATACAGCACAGTACGGCATGCTATACAGCACGGTACGGCATGGTATACAGCACAGTACGGCATGGTATACAGCACGGTACGGCATGGTATACAGCACAGTACGGCATGGTATACAGCACGGTACGGCATGGTATACAGCACAGTACGGCATGCTATACAGCACGGTACGGCATGGTATACAGCACAGTACGGCATGGTATACAGCACGGTACGGCATGGTATACAGCACAGTACGGCATGGTATACAGCACGGTACGGCATGGTATACAGCACGGTACGGCATGCTATACAGCACGGTACGGCATGGTATACAGCACGGTACGGCATGGCATACAGCACGGTACGGCATGGTATACAGCACGGTACGGCATGGTATACAGCACAGTACGGCATGGTATACAGCACGGTACGGCATGCTATACAGCACGGTACGGCATGCTATACAGCACGGTACGGCATGGTATACAGCACGGTACGGCATGATATACAGCACAGTACGGCATGCTATACAGCACGGTACGGCATGGTATACAGCACGGTACGGCATGGTATACAGCACAGTACGGCATGCTATACAGCACGGTACGGCATGGTATACAGCACGGTACGGCATGCTATAGGGCATACAGCACGGTACGGCATGCTATACAGCACGGTACGGCATGCTATACAGCACGGTACGGCATGGTATACAGCACAGTACGGCATGGTATACAGCACAGTACGGCATGCTATACAGCACAGTACGGCATGGTATACAGCACAGTACGGCATGGTATACAGCACAGTACGGCATGCTATACAGCACGGTACGGCATGGTATACAGCACAGTACGGCATGCTATACAGCACGGTACGGCATGGTATACAGCACAGTACGGCATGGTATACAGCACAGTACGGCATGGTATACAGCACAGTACGGCATGGTATACAGCACAGTACGGCATGGTATACAGCACAGTACGGCATGGTATACAGCACAGTACGGCATTGTATACAGCACGGTACGGCATGGTATACAGCACAGTACGGCATGGTATACAGCACAGTACGGCATGCTATAGGGCATGCTATACAGCACGGTACGGCATGGTATACAGCACAGTACGGCATGGTATACAGCACAGTACGGCATGCTATACAGCACAGTACGGCATGGTATACAGCACAGTACGGCATGGTATACAGCACAGTACGGCATGGTATACAGCACGGTACGGCATGGTATACAGCACGGTACGGCATGCTATAGGGCATGCTATACAGCACGGTACGGCATGCTATACAGCACGGTACGGCATGCTATACAGCACGGTACGGCATGGTATACAGCACGGTACGGCATGCTATAGGGCATGCTATACAGCACGGTACAGCATGCTATACAGCACGGTACGGTATGCTATACAGCACGGTACGGCATGGTATACAGCACAGTACGGCATGGTATACAGCACAGTACGGCATGCTATACAGCACAGTACGGCATGGTATACAGCACAGTACGGCATGGTATACAGCACAGTACGGCATGGTATACAGCACAGTACGGCATGGTATACAGCACAGTACGGCATGCTATACAGCACAGTACGGCATGGCATACAGCACAGTACGGCATGGTATACAGCACGGTACGGCATGGTATACAGCACGGTACGGCATGGTATACAGCACGGTACGGCATGGTATACAGCACAGTACGGCATGGTATACAGCACAGTACGGCATGCTATACAGCACAGTACGGCATGGTATACAGCACGGTACGGCATGGTATACAGCACGGTACGGCATGCTATACAGCACGGTACGGCATGGTATACAGCACAGTACGGCATGGTATACAGCACGGTACGGCATGCTATACAGCACAGTACGGCATGCTATACAGCACGGTACGGCATGGTATACAGCACAGTACGGCATGCTATACAGCACGGTACGGCATGGTATACAGCACAGTACGGCATGGTATACAGCACAGTACGGCATGGTATACAGCACAGTACGGCATGGTATACAGCACAGTACGGCATGGTATACAGCACAGTACGGCATGGTATACAGCACAGTACGGCATGGTATACAGCACGGTACGGCATGGTATACAGCACAGTACGGCATGGTATACAGCACAGTACGGCATGCTATAGGGCATGCTATACAGCACGGTACGGCATGGTATACAGCACGGTACGGCATGGTATACAGCACAGTACGGCATGGTATACAGCACGGTACGGCATGGTATACAGCACAGTACGGCATGGTATACAGCACGGTACGGCATGGTATACAGCACAGTACGGCATGGTATACAGCACGGTACGGCATGGTATACAGCACAGTACGGCATGGTATACAGCACGGTACGGCATGGTATACAGCACAGTACGGCATGGTATACAGCACGGTACGGCATGGTATACAGCACGGTACGGCTTGGTATACAGCACAGTACGGCATACTATACAGCACGGTACGGCATGGTATACAGCACAGTACGGCATGGTATACAGCACAGTACGGCATGGTATACAGCACAGTACGGCATGCTATACAGCACGGTACGGCATGGTATACAGCACAGTACGGCATGCCATAGGGCATGCTATACAGCACGGTACGGCATGGTATACAGCACGGTACGGCATGGTATACAGCACAGTACGGCATGCTATACAGCACAGTACGGCATGCTATAGGGCATGCTATACGGCATGTCGCAGCCACGGGACGGTCCTGGCTCGGCTGCCGCGGTGTGGCATGCTATAGGGCATGTTATACGGCATGTCGCAGCCACGGGACGGTCCTGGCTCGGCTGCCGCGGTGTGGGCGGGCGGTCAGTGATCCGTGCCCGACAGACGCGGACCAGCCACGCAGACCTGTCATCTGTCACCGACCTGTCAGCTGTCACCGACCTGTCAGGCTGTCACTAACTGACCGATCATCGGACCTCCCCACAGCGGGGGCGGGGGAGCTGAGTGGTGAGATGTTGGCACACAGCGATTCGGGACGGCCATCGGTCCGGGGATGTCCGGCTGAGGATTCAGGGATGTCAGGGTGTCCTGAGGTCAGGCTCCGGGGATGTCAGGGTGTCCTGAGGTCAGGCTCCGGGTATGTCAGGGTGTCCTGAGGTCAGGCTCCGGGGATGTCAGGGTGCCCTGAGGTCAGGCTCCGGGAATGTCAGGGTGTCCTGAGGTCAGGCTCCGGGGATGTCAGGGTGTCCTGAGGTCAGCTGAGGTCGAGGCGTCCCCGGCCGCCGGTTCCCTGCCTGCCAGGTTGATTAGCCCGCTCCTGTCACACTTGGCGTGTTACATTCCCGGCACGCCAGCAGGCTGACCAGTGACCACTCCACGACCACTCCAGTCCCGGCTGCGCTGTGTAGTAACCTCCGACCGGCCGACCGGCGCGGTGGACTGTGGGATGGGGCCGGCAGACCGACAGGTGGGTCGGTGGCCTGTCAGCCGACTGCCGAGAGCAGCACAGTCAGCCGCTGGATCCGCCCGGCTGACCCTGATAAGCCGCCGGGCCGCCCCGCCCAACAGGCCCGACTGCCACGCTGACCTGGATGGCAGGCTGGGAGCCGGAGGAGAGCTGGTGTGACGTGGCCAGAGCCGACCCGCCGTGACGGACAGACACAGTGTCCTCGTCATCAGGCCGACCCGCCGGGACGGACAGACACAGTGTCCTCGTCACCAGGCCGACCCGCCGGGACGGACAGACACAGTGTCCTCGTCATCAGGCCGACCCGCCGGGACGGACAGACACAGTGTCCTCGTCATCAGGCCGACCCGCCGGGACGGACAGACACAGTGTCCTCGTCACCAGGCCGACCCGCCGGGACGGACAGACACAGTGTCCTCGTCATCAGGCCGACCCGCCGGGATGGACAGACACAGTGTCCTCGTCATCAGGCCGACCCGCCGTGACGGACAGACACAGTGTCCTCGTCATCAGGCCGACCCGCTGGGACGGACAGACACAGTGTCCTCGTCATCAGGCCGACCCGCCGGGACGGACAGACACAGTGTCCTCGTCATCAGGCCGACCCGCCGGGACGGACAGACACAGTGTCCTCGTCATCAGGCCGACCCGCCGGGACGGACAGACACAGTGTCCTCGTCATCAGGCCGACCCGCCGGGACGGACAGACACAGTGTCCCCGACCCCATCACCAGGCCGACCCGCTGGGACGGACAGACACAGTGTCCCCGTCACTAGGCCGACCCGCCGGGACGGACAGCCACTGCCCCCCGTCACCGGGCCCCGTACGCCGACACGGGGGACGGGGAGCAATGGCGCCGCTGTGGGAGTCGTGCTTTGCATAGCTACAGCTCGGAGGAGGGCGGCCGGGCCGGACAGGGGGCATACATCACCTGTACGCGAGGTGGACGGCAGAGGGCTGTTCTATGTATGTAAGAGTCGTGAGTGCAGCGGGAGTCAAACAGTGGGGTACCTTGCGGCTCCGGCGCAGGAATGTGAAGGAGGGACGGCCGGCTCGGCGGGGGTGGCCACGGCGAACTGAGCTGTGAGGGGAGGCGGCTCCACAGAGCGGCGGGAGTGGTCATGGCGAACTGAGCTGCGAGGGGAGGCGGATCCAGAGCAGGTGTGTGGCCACGGCGAACTGAGCTGCGAGGGGAGGCGGCTCCACAGAGCAGGGGTGTGGCCACGGCGAACTGAGCTGCGAGGGGAGGCGGCTCCAGAGCGGCGAGAGTGGCCACGGCGAACTGAGCTGCGAGGGGAGGCGGCTCCACAGAGCAGGGGGTGTGGCCACAGCGAACTGAGCTGCGAGGGGAGGCGGCTCCAGAGCGGCGGGAGTGGCCACGGCGAACTGAGCTGCGAGGGGAGGCGGCTCCACAGAGCAGGGGGTGTGGCCACGGCGAACTGAGCTGCGAGGGGAGGCGGCTCCACAGAGCAGCGGTAGTGGCCACGGCGAACTGAGCTGCGAGGGGAGGCGGCTCCACAGAGCAGGGGGTGTGGCCACAGCGAACTGAGCTGCGAGGTGAGGCGGCTCCAGAGCGGCGGGAGTGGCCACGGCGAACTGAGCTGCGAGGGGAGGCGGCTCCACAGAGCAGGGTGTGTGGCCACAGCGAACTGAGCTGCGAGGGGAGGCGGCTCCACAGAGCAGGGGTGTGGCCACGGCGAACTGAGCTGCGAGGGGAGGCGGCTCCACAGAGCAGGGTGTGTGGCCACGGCGAACTGAGCTGCGAGGGGAGGCGGCTCCAGAGCGGCGGGAGTGGCCACGGCGAACTGAGCTGCGAGGGGAGGCGGCTCCACAGAGCAGGGGCCACGGCGAACTGAGCTGCGAGGGGAGGCGGCTCCACAGAGCAGGGGGTGTGGCCACGGCGAACTGAGCTGCGAGGGGAGGCGGCTCCACAGAGCAGGGGGTGTGGCTTATATGCGAGTTACCAGTGTACTTCAGCCCATATGTAGGCTGATACGGGCGTTGTGGGTATATCGGTTTCGCTCTGCAGAAGGCGGGGTGCTAGAAATCAAGATTAGTAACCGTAATGCACCACATTGCGTGCATGTTAAGAACTCAAATCGGACCGTTTTTAAGCAAAACACCGTTTGGCGGCGCCAGCAATTGGGTTCCATCATCAAACCATGAGTGGCACCGACAAGGAATATTCCAACCACCAACCACTCATTACTGCGATCTGACGTGTTTGCTGGTTCAACATCCTCGCCGAAATAAGCCATCATCGACAAATTGTTTGAAGGCGGGCACGGACCAAACTGGCTCTGTGCACCGGCCCGCAATGGAGACGTGCGATCTGCGTCACGCGAGCTCGTCACTCTGCAGCAGGTGCTGTCCTCGACACCGCCCTGATAACAGGCCGCACGGCCACCGCACGGCCACCGCACGGCGACCGGACACCAGGCGGAGCGCCCTTCTCCGGCGCGTAAATCACATATAATTGTTGACCAGGTCCGCTGGAGATGTCGGCAGCGGACCGATCAAGCGGGCTGCGGTGGAGATGAGGCTGGTTTTCCTCACCGACCTGTCAATATCACCGATTGAAGGTGCCGGCCGAAAACATGCACTGCCCGCCCCACACCGGTACAACACCACAGTCTGGAGGGCATGGGTGCTGGGTCTCATGCGCCATATCTCTCATCTCAAGCGTACTGGATGATACTATGCGTCACTCACAATTCAAAATGCCTGTTAAATGGTACACAGCCCACAGGTTTCCGCAGGTTTAGTGTTTTTCCACTTCGGAGGGGGGAGATTTGACTTAAAGGGAATGTTTCACCTTTGTATTGGTTTTGAACTGAGATAGGCATTAGCTTTGGCCGTTATTAAAATGTATAAATTATTAAGGCCATTTTCCCCAACACTTATCCATTTTTAAGCAATTGAATTTTGAATTTGCGAAAGGAGGTCTAGGTATGCAAGTTCCGCCGCTGATTGGCTGACAGCCACTTCACGATTGTTAGTCCTTGAAGTCAGACGACCTGTACTTCTCGAACCTTGGCTGGATTACCGAGTACGATGTAAACAACGGCCAACGCGATAGGTTGCGATCCAAGTTGAAGTTTTTCGCGTTGTTTGAAGTCTGATGGATATAGATTGATTGTTTTTTTTTATAAATAAATATTTAGCTCTCGCAATGCCTCGCGCTCATCATTGTGTTCTGTGCGGGAGAAGACACAGTTCCACAATGTTTGTATTTAAGTCGCCAGAATTGTCTTGAAACGATTCTGCCATATCATAATAGCGTGAAAGTTTTCTCTATAGCTATCTATAGCTCAATAATGACGTCATCATCCCAAATTTACAAACTTAATTTGTATAAAGTTAAGTGACTTTTCGAGAGAAAAGGTATCACGATCGTTTTCAGCAGCACTTACTTCATATTTTCTCTACAACCAGCGTATATTTGACAACTTTCAGAAAGGTGAAACATTCCCTTTAAGCGAAACTGTTCACCTTTAAAAAAGCTAAAAAAAAGCTTAGAAATGATTTAGAGAAACTAGAAATTAATTATCATGTCACTAGTAAGCCATACAAATATATATGTATATATATATATATATATATATATATATATATATATATATATATATATATATATATATATATATATATATATATATATATATATATATATATATATATATATATATATATATATATATATATATATATATATATATATATATATATATATATATATATATATATATATATATATATATATATATATATATATATATATATATATGAACGCGAAAAAAAAAATTTGATGTCAGTACTCAGTTATTTGGTTCCAATTCAGATTTTCCTCTGAATTGAGTGAATTAATGCGAAATGAGATTGCTAAGAAGCACGCAATGACATCTGCACGTGCGTGACGTATAATTCCACTAAGAATATTGCTGAGAAAAGTGTTTATAGACGATTATCACGATATATATCTTAAAGTTCATTCGTGCAATGAAGGGAATAAGGTACTGAAACAGCATGTTCTTGTCCAGCGCTATATATTTCAATGTTTATAATACTTATTCCCAAGCCATACGTCATAATCATACGTCAAATCAGCCAATCAGTGATGGGAGATAGGACGGATACTCGTGCTGGCTTCTAGGACTCCGGTAAACCAATTGTAATTAATGAAGGGGTTTCTATGAAGATGTTAAAGTTTCTCAAAAGTCAATTTTCGAGCATGGAGAACAGCTTGGCTATCTCAACTCAAAACCCCATTGACAAGGTGAACTGTTCCCTTTAACCCAGAGATTATAACATCAATCTAGGAAAATCTTATACTGAAGGGTATCTTACATTTGAGATTGGTTTACTCCCAAAAGTCATTTCTGTCCCAAGGGTATCTTCCTCCCAGATTACCTCCCCCCTGAGAGCTTCTCTTTCCCTGTGGATCATATTTCTGGGATCGTACCCTGTTCCCGTGGGAGCGTCTTCCGGCTGATATCCTCGGTCGTCTCAGCGGCGGCGGCGGCGGCGGCGGCCAGTTTCCGGCCCGGCTGACATTGATTGTCGTCATCGATTGACCCAAATGTGTCGCGGCGGCCACCACCGGACGGCCGGCACCCGGTCTTCATCGGTCCCTGCCGCGCGTGCCGCCTGCGGACCCCCCGGCTGTCTCCTACAAACCACTCGACGCGCGGGGATACTGTCTCGAGCACGGCCACTTTCTGTGACACCCCCTCACTCAGCCCCCCCCCCCTCCCACCACCACCCCGCCTCGCCCCGTACGTCGGCTCTCGGCAGACGGCGCGGCTGGATGCGTCGACCACGACGGACAGCCGTCCCGTCCCGCCCCTCCCCGGCGCCCCGGCGAGCGTGCCAACAGACGCCCTCAGGCCTCAGTTGGCCACTGTCGCCGGTTCGACCAACTTGGGCGGGGCGAGTCGAGGAGCTCGGCGAGAACCTGTCATCACCTCCACCCCGCCGCTCAGAGGCCCACTACTGTCCCCGGCCGTCCCGATATCACGTGGCCGACAAGGGCAGACATACGGCCACGTACCGGGCCCGTGACCGTGCCAGGGCGACGTGACCGCGTCCGTGGCCGCCCGAGGCCGAGGTCACGTGCCAGTGACGTCACAATTAGGGTCGACGCGCGGCGGTGGGTGACGCCAAGACATGCAGCGCGGGCCGGCCGGCGCGGGTCACGTCTGCAGCCCCAGGCAGGGTCGCGGGTCGGCACGCACACCTCGCACGCCTCGCACGGTGCGGCACGCCTCGCACGGTGCGGCACGGCGCCGCGTGACTGTGCGGGTCGCAGCCCGGGACACCGCCGGGTGCAGGTCGCAGCTGCAATGTAAACAGCTCGGTAAAGAGGAGGCGCAGTGATGACTGGTGTGGGTAGAGCATAACTTTGGAGGAGCTGCAGCATGCACCCGACCTGACATCCCGCAGGAATGTTGATGTGACGGCCCAAAACGAACCCACAAACCGCTCAGAGTGGTGCTCATTCGCGAGAGAAAAAAATCCGAGGCAAACAATAAATTGCATGAACATTGTTTGGCCTGCAACTTCTTTCCATGTAAAACAGCCCTGCTGAAAATGTCTATCGACAGTATGCTTATCGACGACTTCTCATAAGGACTGCCGTCATTATTTGCGGTTTGACACCATTCGAAGCCAAAATGTGTTCAAATAGTTTATAGCATGTTCATTTTGTATTTCCCCCTCCCAACTGCACAGGGCACTCTCCTGTTTTCCTCTAGTAAGCATTCTACTGTTATCCTGGCCGTATTTCGGTCGGTTCGTCGGACCTCCCAGTCCCATCCCAACTGTCTGACTCTGATGACCTCGCCACCGACCAGCCGTCGACGCCTCGCCGCCTTCTCAACTGACCTCGGCCAGACGTGTCACCCAATCCCCCAGTATCGGCCCTGGTCCGCGCCGGTGTGTTTATCGCTGCATTATTTATCACACAAACAGAGCATGCCGCGGGCATCGCCAACTCACCCTGTGCTCCGGGCCGGTCCCAGTTCTGTCTAAAGCCAGTCCGTTGCTACAGAGACAGACAGACCTGCTATCCGTCCATCCCGTCAGTTGTCAACTAGGTCCGTGTGATAAAGTGATCACCAGCAAAAAGTCCAGCGTCAAATAGTCACAACAAAAACCTCGTGTGTGTGCGACTGATAGGGGACGGCAATCAGTAATCACTCCGCCAAGGCCACTCAGAGCCAGCTACCCCGCCCCGACTCCGTACCACCTAGGCCTAGCCCCGTCTGCCCTGTCTGTGACCGGCTACCCCGCCCTGACTCCGTACCACCTAGGCCTAGCCCCGTCTGACCTGTCTGTGACCAGCTTCCCCGCCCTGACTCCGTACCACCTAGGCCTAGCCCCGTCTGCCCTGTCTGTGACCAGCTTCCCCGCCCTGACTCCGTACCACCTAGGCCTAGCCCCGTCTGCCCTGTCTGTGACCGGCTACCCCGCCCTGACTCCGTACCACCTAGGCCTAGCCCCGTCTGACCTGTCTGTGACCAGCTTCCCCGCCCTGACTCCGTACCACCTAGGCCTAGCCCCGTCTGCCCTGTCTGTGACCAGCTTCCCCGCCCTGACTCCGTACCACCTAGGCCTAGCCCCGTCTGACCTGTCTGTGACCAGCTTCCCTGCCCTGACTCCGTACCACCTAGGCCTAGCCCCGTCTGACCTGTCTGTGACCAGCTTCCCCGCCCTGACTCCGTACCACCTAGGCCTAGCCCCGTCTGCCCTGTCTGTGACCAGCTTCCCCGCCCCGACTCCGTACCACCTAGACCTAGCCCCGTCTGACCTGTCTGTTACCAGCTTCCCCGCCCTGACTCCGTACCACCTAGGCCTAGCCCCGTCTGCCCTGTCTGTGACCAGCTTCCCCGCCCTGACTCCGTACCACCTAGGCCTAGCCCCGTCTGACCTGTCTGTGACCAGCTTCCCCGCCCTGACTCCGTACCACCTAGGCCTAGCCCCGTCTGACCTGTCTGTGACCAGCTTCCCCGCCCTGACTCCGTACCACCTAGGCCTAGCCCCGTCTGACCTGTCTGTGACCAGCTTCCCCGCCCTGACTCCGTACCACCTAGGCCTAGCCCCGTCTGACCTGTCTGTGACTAGCTTCCCCGCCCTGACTCCGTACCACCTAGGCCTAGCCCCGTCTGACCTGTCTGTGACCAGCTTCCCCGCCCTGACTCCGTACCACCTAGGCCTAGCCCCGGCTGCCGTCAGTCCGTGACGCTCCGTGACGCTCCGCGCTCGGGGGACAAGTTTAAGGTCGATGGGTCGACGGTCGAGGCCCCTGCAACACAGCAACACACCTCAGGGGGCCGGGCAGCTTCCGGTTGGAAGGGGAACTCTCGGGCGTGGTGTGCAGGGGTGACATCACGCGGTGGGGGGGGGGGGGGGGGGGGGTGACAACTGGTGACGGCAGCACTCGTAAACGTCACGTTCCGTCACGGAGAGTCGCATCACGTTAGGGCGGCCAGCGGCGCGGAACCGTGGCCTTCGGTGGACTGTGGTCGGTGGGCCGTGACCGGTGGACTGTGACCGGCGGGCTGTGGCCGGTGGACTGTGGTCGGTGGGCTGTCGCCGGTGGGCTGTGGTCGGCGGGCTGTGGCCGGCGAGCTGTGGGCTGTGGACTGTGGCCAGCGGTGGCCGGTGGGCTGTGGCCGGTGGGCTGTGGTCGGTGGGTTGTGGGCTGTGGGCTGTGGGCTGTGGGCTGTGGGCTGTGGCCGGTGGTCGGTGGTCGGTGGTCGGTGGTCGGTGGTCGGTGGTCGGTGGTCGGTGGTCGGTGGGCTGTGGGCTGTGGCCGGTGGGCTGTGGCCGGTGGGCCGTGACCGGTGGCCGGTGGCCGGTGGGCTGTGGACTGTGGATGGTGGTGGCCGGTGGTGGCGGAGGAGGCGCCGTGGCTGCCCTGCCATTGGTCTGAGGACTGACGACGGACTGGGTTTCGATCTGGACGTGCACTGTAGATGACGCCCTGCCGTGGATACCAGCATGGGTCCGTGTCACGCCATGTGTTGCACCACGTACTGCCACGTGTTGTGCCACGTCCGGCCACGTGTCGCGGTAAAGGCACCCCGTGTCGCAACGTGCCTCCGAAGTTACGCACCGGCAAGAGACGTGTCACATACCTATCCGTCATATCGGTGGCGCTGGCTGTTGGCGGCTCGGCCACTCAGCTCTAGTGATAGGAGAGGCCGACCACACGGCAGACGACACACCGTCGCCCTTCCCAGCTGTAGCGCCTGCTACACCGAGTACCCCCTCAGATCAGCCCCACACAGCCGCACCGCACTGCACTGGCTCACACTGGGACACCCACAATGGTTAGTCACGTGACTGTGGTGACTATCAGCTCGGTATCAATGACACACCCCGGCGGCCTATCGACGTTTATAGGCCCACGGTTCAGCAACTATGCCAGAGTACACGCGCAGTCCCGGAAATATCCCGAAATATCCCGGAAATATCCCGAACAGACCGTCTAGCGGAAACGGGCCTGCAGCGCGTCCCGGAAATATCCCGAACAGACCGTCCAACAGAAACGGGCCTGCAGCACGCTGTCACTGGTGGTTCCCGTTGGTGCAGTCATGACATGGTGCAAGGTTTCAGTCGAGAGGCAGGCCAGATTACACAACCGAACGTAAACACGTGACGCCACCAAATCCCGGACCGTTATAGGCTGATAGGATCTGCATCCATACATGGCAACTGGTCGCCAAATATAGACCGTGTGAAACTGTGACGCCTGTGACGGCTGTGGTGGCTGTGGTGGCTGTGGTGGCTGTGGCGGGTGTGACGACTGTGACGGCTGTGGTGGCTGTGACGGATGTGACGGATGTGCAGGCGACGGGTGTGACGGCTGAGAAAGTGACATGCTGGCCGCGCGTATGTGTATTGTTTATCCGAGAGTGCGGCGCGTCGGGCGCTGCGTTTGGCGAGTGTGCCGGACTGGCCGGACGTCCCCCCGCACCCCACCGGCCCAGACTGCGTGACCGGGACTGCCGCGCTCTCAGATCCCCTCTCATCTCTGACCTGCCCCTGTGACCTCTCTGTGACCTGGCTCGCCCTGACCTGTCCCTGTGACCTCTCTGTGACCTGGCTCGGCCCCTGACCTGCCCCTTGTGACCTCTCTGTGTCCTGGCTCGGCCCCTGACCTGCCCCTTGTGACCTCTCTGTAACCTGGCTCGGCCCCTGACCTGCCCCTGTGACCTCTCTGTGACCTGGCTGCAGCGGAGAGCGGCCCTGCCCCAGCGGAGAGCGGCCCTGCCCCAGCGGAGAGCGGCCCTGCCCCAGCGGAGAGCGGCCCTGCCCCAGCGGAGAGCGGCCCTGCTCCAGCGGAGAGCGGCCCTGCCCCAGCGGAGAGCGGCCCTGACGACGCGGAGAGCGGCCCTGACGACGCGCACGCATACTGTGCGTGGGCTGCCAGTTCCGACCGCGGCGCTGGCGTCCGTCCAACTGCGCAGCGCTGGCAGCGCTGGCCGCGCTGGCCGTGAACCGCACGCTGCACCCTGCAGAGCTGCCAGCGGCGTCAGAAAGAGCGAGGCAGGGTGGGGATGATCGGGGACCACCCCGGCACGCATTGGGAGAGACGGAACGCGTGGGGAGAACGCGTGGGTAGAACGCGTGTGTAGAGAGCGAGGCAGGGCGGGGATGATCAGGGACCACCCCGGCACGCATTGGGAGAGACGGAACGCGTGGGGAGAACGCGAGGGTAGAACGCGTGTGTAGAGAGCGAGGCAGGGCGGGGGTGATCAGGGACCACCCCGGCACGCATTGGGAGAGACGGAACGCGTGGGGAGATACCCAGCGTGCTCAGGATTAGAAAGGCAGATTTGGTTATCACTGCATACTGTTCATTTGGTAGGTTTGGTTGGTTGGTGTTTAGGGGGGCATCAACAGCGAAAGTTATTCGCGACTTAATTTGGTAGCAGGAGGGATATTTATTTTGTTGGTATTCCGGTTAGTGGCGACAACAATATCATATCTGCGCCGTTATTTTGCTATAATTTTCATTGAACGTGCCCAACGTGTCCCTAACTTAGCAGCACGTTTCTGACATCCTGTTATTGTCACACGCCCGACAACCGGTGGGGGGGGGGGGGGGGGGGGGCACGTGACCCCCGCGGACCGCTGACCGCTGACCACTGACCCGTTTGAGTCACCTGGCCCGCTGGCGACGCCAAATGTCAGCCGGCAGCCCTCGGCGCCGCCGGCCCGACTGACCGACAGTCTGACGGGGACTCCATCAGCGCCCGAGACCAGTGCCAGCGCCGTGCGCGGCTGGCGGAACGGACCGCCGCGCCGGTGATGACCGCGTCCGAGCGCCGTGTCACTCTAATCCTGTTATCTTGTCATCACCGACCTGTGGTGGATGTGTGCCCTCAGATCCCATCGAGCGAGATCATTTAATGAGCCGTGACTTAAGCAGCAGTTGCCCGAGTTCTCCGAAACTGGCTGAGTTTCAGCAGTTTCTTCAGCTGTTGGTTGGTTGGACAGCTGTTCGGCAGTGCGGCTGATGGTTGACAACTGTTCACGTGACGCTCCTCGTGGTCCGTCGGCGGCCGAGCGTCTGGTCAGGGCGACCACGGCTAAAAAGGTCACCGACGCTGTTCGGCAGTGGAACCACACAGGCCGGAGCTCTGCAATTCTGCATAGCACTGCCACCGTACCAGTCATAGCTGGAGACCTTGAGTTGGCTGAACGGCGCTCTTATTACAGTACACCGCTTTGTCATCGTAGACGGTGCCGCCGCGGCCGCGGGTCCGGCCGGGACCGCGGGAGGGGAGGTGGCTGGAAAGGGGAGGGGAGGGGAGGGGGAGGGGGAGGGGGAGGGGGAGGGGAGGGGGAGGGGAGGGGGAGGGGAGGGGGAGGGGAGGGGGAGGGGGAGGGGGAGGGGGAGGGGGAGGGGGAGGGGGAGGGGGAGGGGGAGGGGGAGGGGGAGGGGGAGGAGGAGGAGGAGGGGGAGGGGGAGGGGGAGGGGGAGGAGGAGGGGGAGGGGCTGGGAGGGGTGTGCCGTGTGGCCAGCCAAACAGACCGACTGTTGCCAACCCGTTGGTCGCCGTCGCCCGGCTGACGACAAAAACGTCCCACCCGCGCCAGGCCCGAGAGTGGGAGGAAGGACGGCAGCGACTGACGAGTCCTCGAGTCGCCAGGCCAGAGTGGGAGGAAGGACGGCAGCGACAGGCGACACGGCCACTGACGAGTCCTCGTGTCGCCAGGCCATAGTGGGAGGAAGGACGGCAACGACTGACGAGTCCTCGAGTCGCCAGGCCAGAGTGGGAGGAAGGACGGCAGCGACTGACGAGTCCTCGAGTCGCCAGGCCAGAGTGGGAGGAAGGACGGCAGCGACTGACGAGTCCTCGAGTCGCCAGGCCAGAGTGGGAGGAAGGACGGCAGCGACTGACGAGTCCTCGAGTCGCCAGGCCAGAGACTCAAGGGCGTAGCAACTATGCCGCAAATACCGCAAATGCGGTATTCGCGGATGTCGGTATCACTGCTCGTGATGCCCCACTCAGGGAATGTGATGTGCTTTACCTACCGTACGTACGTACCGTACCGTACCGGATTGCCTGCCGATTTTTCGTTTGGAAGATTGCCCATTTTTGCCAACCGTGGCTCCGCCACTGGGGACATACATGCGACTGACGGCGAAGTAGCCGCTGAACAACAGAAAATCACCCTGCAGTCGGTGACTGTGATCCGCAGTCACTTCTGACGCCTCTGGAAGCACCGAGGGCTTCCAACATCGACTCCACGCCAGGCGGCTCTAGACAGCTGCAGCTGCAGACAGCTAACTACATCGGGTCAAGGTTTGCCTGCCAATAAACTACTTATGCTGATTGTTTGAGGAGTGAGTTGAATCTCAGGAGCCAGCTGCTCTCTCCCGAAGCATCTGCTCTCATACGAAGAGCGATATTATCAATCGTTGGAAGTTTTCCCAGGAGCAGCACACAGTGAGCCCAGCAGATATCTGCATAGCTATCAACTCAGTACGCTGCGACTCGGGGCGGCCGGCAACGTACAAAATAAGACATGACATCACATCACTAAACAAACACTGCAGGGGCACCATCAGTAACCTTCCTCTCACCCCGGCAGCCTTGGCCGTGTTCCAGCAGACCAGACACATGATCTAGCTCATGTTGCCGGCTTTTGGCGCAGACCTCCCAGCCACACAGCACCACAGCTAAACCTGGGGACCGCGCGGCGGCGGCGGCGGCGGCGCGACACGCACACACCGGGTACGGGGCTGTGCGTTCCGGTTGGAAGTGGGTCGCCGCTGGCGTCGGCCGGCGAGCGTCCGGCTCAGGCCGTGTCCAGCATCGATTCTGACGACGGGGGAGCGGCGCCGAGCGGCGCAGCGGACAATGCCAGGTGCGGGCCGCGGGGCGGTGTCGCACGCACCCCTGTGTCGCGTCCCAGTCCCGGACCCGGACCAGCACGACGCAGCCGTCCGGCCAGCCAGCCAACGCAGCGCGGCGCGCGGCGGCCACGCACATGCGTGCCGGCCGGCGCCGGACGCGCGATAGTGCCTTTCGGTCCCTCCCCCGTCCCGCCGAGGAGGCGAAAACAGACCGCAGAGGGAGGGGCGCCGCAGGACCAGGCCGGGCCAGACCGAGCATTGCCGCACGGTGCCCGGCCGGGCTGTGTCGGGCCGTGCTGGGTTGTGGCGGGCCGTACCGGGCTGTATCGGGCCGTGCCGGGATGTGGCGGGCCGGGCCGGGCTGTGGCGGGCCGGGCCGGGCTGTGGCGGGCAGGGCAGGAGCGGGGTGGGGATGTGAAGGAGGCCCCCGGCACTGGTCCGGTGCAGCCGCACCAGCTCCTCCGCCGGCCATTACTCTGGAACGTCCGGTCCGCTCTCAGCCAGTGGTAGGGTACCGAGGTCACCCTCCTTCCTTTAGCCGCCCCACTCGTGCCACTACATCACCAACCTCATCACCACAATAATCCCATCTGTAGCCCCACTGACCCACTCGCAGCGCTGCTGTTCTCGGAGACACCGCCACCCCGGCCGGGAGCGGGCCGGACACGGAGTCTGCGGCGGGCAGCCCCGCGAGCCCCGCGTTCTCCTGCCCTGCTCATCAGCGCCGGTCCCGCTGCCATGCAGAGCGAGGCGCCGGCTCACGGCTGACCTACTCTACCCGACCCGTCACGTCACGTCACGTCCGACCCCCACCCACATCAAAGCCGCCGGCATGGCGCTGCTGCAGCGCTGGTGGTCGGCCAGCCGGCTGCGCGCTGGCGGCGTGGCGCGGTCAGCACGCGCGGCCGGCCAGAGCAGCCCGTTCCAGTGAGGAGCGGGCCCGCGGCCGGCCGCGCCCGGTCGCCAGTGCCCGCGGCCAGACGGGCTATGGACGGACCGGTTCTAGACGGGTTGGGGCCGAGAGAGGCGGGGGGTTGGGGCGGGGAGCGGTCACGGCCGCCTGCCTGCCCTGCCGACAGCCAGACCTGAACCGATTCGAACCGCCACGCTCGCCGCGGCAGCCAAACGTCGAACGTCGAACGACAAACCTGCTCACACACAACCACACCGCAAAGGACACGTGTAGTGAGCGGGTGCTGGATTTGTTCCCGTCCGGCGCCGCGCATTTGTGTCACGCAGCGCGTATGCTTGGTGCTCCCTTCACCGAGAACAGTGGGTCTGGTGCTCCCGTTACCGAGAACGCCACACGCCGAGGTGACGTTACCCGACGCAGACTGCCGCGCCCGACCGTCACCGTCACCGTCACCGTCACTGGAATGATCCCAGTGGTGCCGCGCCGTTGCGCAATCCATCGCGTACTAGATCTGAGTTGCTAAGCCCCGCCTACACGCCGCAGCCGACGGTGGCACGCGAGGCCGTGAGTGACCCACGCCGTACGCTGTCCAGTGGCCATCGGACCAGTCCGCCACGCGCCACGAACAATAATGTCCGCCTGAATGGGTGCTGGTGACTGGTGCAGCAGCGAGCTGTTGTCAGACGTTTGAACATTACAGCCGAACGGGTTGTATGTAGCAACTGGCCTTCCGCGCAGCCAGAAACAAAATGTCACGATGTCACCATGTGTGACGATGGCAAAGTAAGAAACAGGGGTAGGGGTGGGGGGGCGGCGACAAAAGGAATGCGGTCAATTAGTGTGAACGATAAACATATCAAGTTTAGGATATATACCTAGTGTCAGAGGTCGGTGTGTAATCAATGACAGGGCTCGTCTGTGGAATTCAGTGGAACGGACTCGAGGAAAGAGCCAGCAGAAAGGGGCAACAGAAAGATGCTGATGAGGATGATTTAGGCTTCTCAACTGCTTAGGTCATTGGGTGCCCATCACAGAGCCTCGCGACACAGGACCGTCCATAGACAATAGACAGCCGTCACGGAGCCCTGCAGAGCAGTGGCGGCGGCGGCGGCGGCGGCGGCGGCGGCGGCGGCGGCGGCGTGATATCTGGGTCAGTCAGACAGACAGACATACATACATACATACATACATACATACAGACATACATACAGACAGACAGACAGACAGACAGACAGACAGACAGACATACAGACAGACAGACAGACAGACAGACATACAGACATACAGACAGACAGACAGACAGACAGACAGACAGACAGACAGACAGACAGACAGACAGACAGACAGACAGACAGACAGACAGACAGACAGACAGACAGACAGACAGACAGACAGACAGGCAGACAGACAGACAGACAGACAGACAGACAGACAGACAGACAGACAGACAGACAGACAGACAGACAGACAGACAGACAGACAGACAGACAGACAGACAGACAGACAGACAGACAGACAGACAGACAGACAGACAGACAGACAGACAGACAGACAGACAGACAGACAGACAGACAGACAGACAGACAGACAGACAGACAGACAGACAGACAGACAGACAGACAGACAGACAGACAGACAGACAGACAGACAGACAGACAGACAGACAGACAGACAGACAGACAGACAGACAGACAGACAGACAGACAGACAGACAGACAGACAGACAGACAGACAGACAGACAGACACAGACAGACAGACAGACAGACAGACAGACAGACAGACAGACAGACAGACATACTGACTGCAGCCAGGTGACAGAGGCTGAGCCACTACAGCGGCGCAGCCTGGAGTCACCGTCATCGTCATCGTCATCGTCACCGTCACCGTCACCGTCACCGTCACCGTCACCGCCACCGCCACCGCCACCGCCACCGCCACCGCCACCGCCACCGTCACCGTCACCGTCACTGAGCCCGGCTGCAGGAGAGTGGGGACACCACAGCCAACAGCCGACGCCGGAGATGAGCCAAATCGCCCCGGAGGCCAGTCGCGCCGTGCGGTGTGCGTGCGGAGTGTGTGCGGCGCCGAGCAGCGATTCAGGTCACGTCGAGCGGAGCACTCGGCGCCGCGCCCGAGAGCGCCCTTTGACCGGGCGCCGGGCGTCGTCACCGGTGAAGAGAGGGAGGGATCTGGTATCAGTGGCGCGCTGAGAGTACCCTGTCGTCGGTCACACGGTCCAAACGCGACGGCGTCGGTCAACAGATCACGTCCCGGTCTGTCTGTCAGCAGTCAGCACATTCTCTGGAAGATGTGACGTCACGCCGGCTGACGGACCGGTCTACCATGTGACACGGGTAGGTGCAGAAATGGCGAATCATGCCTCTTTTCACAAATTGACTTTATTTCTTGTGAACATGAAATAAAGTCGCGTGGTGTCATGTCGCGGTCTTGCCTCGCTGTCTGTCCTCACCCTGCACCCCACGTCCCCCGCCGCCTGGAGCTCTCTTGGCCCACCCTGTGACCCCGCCGTACCGTACTGTCCTCACCCTGCACCCCACGTCCCCCTGCCGTCCCCCGCCGACTGGAGCTCTCAGCTCTCCCAGCCCATTCCCTGACCCCGCGGCCGTGCTGTGCCCCGTGACCTCCCGACCCAGACAGCGCTGATGTTCGGCTTTACAGCCTGTCGGGCGGAGAACCGTTCCGAAAGCTATCGAGAAGCGCCGCCGGCGGTGAGGCGGGTCACGATGAACGGCACTGTGCACGGCACTCGGGCTGGCAACAGCTCGGTATTATGATCGCCCTACCAATATCACAGCGTCAATACATCAGACCAGACAGTCTCCTTCAGCACACTGACATCAGACCCGACAGTCTCCTTCAGCACACTGACCTCAGACCCGACAGCCTCCTTCAGCACACTGACATCAGACCCGACAGTCTCCTTCAGCACACTGAGCTGCCGAGACGGCCCCTAATGTGGCCCTATGATGGCCCTAAGACGGCCCACATACAGCTTTGTGGGTGTCGTTCGTACCTTCCGTCACCGAATTATAAATGTGAAAAGTTTGCATTAGATGTTGACCGGCAAGTAGACGCAGAGCACGGAGCAGTCACAACACAGCCACCGTTAGCCACCCTCCGTGACGGACTCGGCGGTGACGGCCGCGTTCGGCTCGCGTGACGGCCCTCTGCGCCGTCGGACGAGCGGCCGGCGATCGGCGCGACCGACCGGCCGCGCTCTGCGTTCCGGCAGCCAGCACCAATGTCGGCCATTTGGAGCCAATTATTGCCCGCGTTCACGACGGAACTGGATCGGTTGGCCACACACGCACCCCCCCCCCCCTGTACCGTGCACTGAACATACCTGGTGGTCCGGGGCCGACCTTGTCCCCGATGAGCTGCGGTGCTGGAGCTGGAGTGTGCGAGACACGGAATCCGAGAAACTCCGCGCTGCTCACACTGAAACGACGGGGTCAGGTCAGGTCACGTCAGGTCAGGTCAGGTCAGGTCAGGTCAGGTCAGGTTAGGTCAGGTCAGGTCAGGGCAGGTTAGGTCAGGTCAGGGCAGGTTAGGTCAGGTCAGGTCAGGTCAGGTCAGGTCAGGTCAGGTCAGATCAGGTCAGGTCAGGTCAGGTCACGTCAGGCCTGCGGGTAGGCGCGAGAACAGTGAATTTGTCAGTTCGGAGTGAAGCGAATTCGTGACAAGTGGCATGGGCGACAGGGACAATATATAGTATAGGTATACCCGACAGACATGCCAAACGCAGTAACATCACTCCAACTTTGGCTTCAGCTGCTTCCGGCAGTCTACCACAAGCCATTCGAGCCATTCTAGTTACAATTCCATATCCATTGCATTGGGCCTATCCATTGCATCCATCCATGCATTGGGCATAAGCACCAATAAACACGATTGATATTCTATTCTTTATCCCCATTTAGGTAGAACGAGCATCCATTTGGGCAAATCACCAATATCGGGAGCCCTTTCGAAGAACAAAGAGGATAACACATATTCATCCAATGACGCCAAAGAGCGACATACCAATGCCACCAGACCTGGCTAATCATCTAATGTGTCCCGTTGACATCTAATGTGTCCCGTTGACATCTAATGTGTCCCGTTGACATCTAATGTGTCCCGTTGACAGACAGTAGGCTGTGTCGTCGCCACTCGCTGAGGCGCCATGTCGAGTGTATCACCATCACAGCGGGGCTTGTTGCTTTGCGAAAATCGAATCAAGCCTGCTAATTCGATCACATAGACTCTGCCAAATTAGCCTAATAACGTTCCGCATGGTATATCCTACTGGCATCTGAGATAACATCCGAGTTATCTAACCTGGCTTTTTCGATTATCATGTTGCAAAAACACACACGAAAAAGAAACACACACTGCGGTTAGCGCAGTCATGTCGTTTTGTATGCGGGAGCACAGATTTAAACCAGGTTAAGGTTGACCAGCCGATTCCGTTCCGTTATGCTCACTGCACAAACATAAAGGAGCATTCCGCAACAGTGTGAACCATGACACCGTGTGTAACCAGTAACAGTATCAGCCCGTGTGAACACCGCAAACCAGACCAACTGCATTCCATTGGATAAATCACGATGTTCAGTCCATTGTTAACAGATGCCGGAATTAACCCGGCTAATTTTAACCCTATTACAGTCCCCAGTATGCATGGTTCATCAGCGTGTGACGGTGGGATGGCGAGTTATGCTGGCAGCGTGTGATGGTGGTTGTCGGATGGTTGGCTGCGTGTGACGGTGGTTGCCGGATGGTTGGCAGCGTGTCACGGTGGTTGTCGGATGGTTGACAGCGTGTCACGGTGGTTGTCGGATGGTTGGCTGCGTGTCACGGTGGTTGTCGGATGGTTGACAGCGTGTCACGGTGGTTGTCGGATGGTTGGCTGCGTGTCACGGTGGTTATCGGATGGTTGACAGCATGTGACGGTGGTTGTCGGATGGTTGGCTGCGTGTGACGGTGGTTGTCAGATGGTTGGCTGCGTGTCAAGGTGGTTGTCGGATGGTTGGCAGCGTGTCACGGTGGTTGTCGGATGGTTGACAGCGTGTCACGGTGGTTGTCGGATGGTTGGCTGCGTGTCAAGGTGGTTGTCGGATGGTTGACAGCGTGTCACGGTGGTTGTCGGATGGTTGACAGCGTGTCACGGTGGTTGTCGGATGGTTGGCTGCGTGTGACGGTGGTTGTCGGATGGTTGGCAGCGTGTGACGGTGGTTGTCGGATGGTTGACAGCGTGTCACGGTGGTTGTCGGATGGTTGGCTGCGTGTCAAGGTGGTTGTCGGATGGTTGACAGCGTGTCATGGTGGTTGTCGGATGGTTGACAGCGTGTCACGGTGGTTGTCGGATGGTTGGCTGCGTGTCACGGTGGTTGTCGGATGGTTGACAGCGTGTCACGGTGGTTGTCGGATGGTTGGTTGCGTGTCACGGTGGTTATCGGATGGTTGACAGCGTGTGACGGTGGTTGTCGGATGGTTGGCTGCGTGTGACGGTGGTTGTCGGATGGTTGGCTGCGTGTGACGGTGGTTGTCGGATGGTTGGCAGCGTGTCACGGTGGTTGTCGGATGGTTGACAGCGTGTCACGGTGGTTGTCGGATGGTTGGCTGCGTGTCAAGGTGGTTGTCGGATGGTTGACAGCGTGTCACGGTGGTTGTCGGATGGTTGACAGCGTGTCACGGTGGTTGTCGGATGGTTGTCTGCGTGTCACGGTGGTTGTCGGATAGTTGGCAGCGTGTGACGGTGGTTGTCGGATGGTTGGCAGTGTGTCACGGTGGTTGTCGGATGGTTGGCTGCGTGTCACGGTGGTTGTCGGATGGTTGGCTGCGTGTGACGGTGGTTGTCGGATGAGATGCGCTGGTCTCCACACTGAACCGGACCGTCGACGGCGACATTCACTCCTGCTGGACTTCCGGTCCGGTTGCCATGGCGACCGCGGCTGACGGTGACCGCGGGTCTCCCAGCTCGCAGTGAACGGAGACTGACTGACTCCGTACGGGTCAGTTGATAGTCGGGTTAGCCGACGAGCCCCGGAGGGATGCGGCGACACTGAACACTGCACCAGGCGGAGCCGGATGACTGCGGTGACTACTTTACATCGATCGCTGGCGACGCTGGCGATGGTGATTGGTGATTTGGGGCGAACTGACTGCAAACGGCCATTGAGCACCAGCTCTGCATCGATCCTTTCTGTACTAACAGGTACAGATCAGAGCACCAGGATCAGAGGTTTCGCGCCCGCAATGTCCGGAAACGAAAACGGATACGATCGGATACGATCTTGGCGGTATTGAACCGGCTACATCGCTAGGCACCTACCGTGCCTATAATTCAGAGGAGAAAAAAACAACGTTTACCAATAGGTACGTAATACGTGGTAGGTAAATCAGATTGAAAATGCATAGTAACTGTTGCTTCAGCATCCGAGCATTGCTGCGCACCACACAAATACAAAACTTCGCTGACAAAAGACGCGACTAGTTTCGTGTTACCCGACGTCTCTGTTGCGAGCCGGAATGAATGGCGGGCCCGTGGCTTCAGCGGATCGTATCCGTATGGTCCGAGCCGGAATGAATGGCGGGCCCGTGGCTTCAGCGGATCGTATCCGTATGGTCCGAGCCGGAATGAATTGCGGACCCGTGGCTTCAGCGGATCGTATCCGTATGGTCCGAGCCGGAATGAATGGCGGACCCGTGGCTTCAGCGGATCGTGACCGTGTGTCTCACGTCAGATTTGGGAGCTGGGAGCTGGGAGCTGGGAGCTGGGAGCTGGGAGCTGGGAGCTGGGAGCTGGGAGCTGGGAGCTGGGAGCTGGGAGCTGGGAGCTGGGAGCGGGGAGCTGGGGAGGGAGCGGGGCGGGGAGCGGTGAGGCAGGTCGGAAGCAGCCACCGGCTTTGTCGTATGTCTGACCAGTGACCACTACACAGACAATGCCCTGTTGCTGACGAACGTGTGTGTATGTGTGTGAGAGGGATGATGGAAGGCTCACATTGTGGCCTGTCACCGGGTCAGGGGCGGGACCAGCAGGTCTGCGCTCTGTCACCGGGTCGGGGCGGGACCAGCAGGTCTGTGCTCTGTCACCGGGTCAGGGGCGGGACCAGCAGGTCTGTGCTCTGCCACCGGGTCGGGGCGGGACCAGCAGGTCTGCGCTCTGTCACCGGGTCGGGGGACCAGCAGGTCTGCGCTCTGTCCCCGGGTCGGGGCGGGACCAGCAGGTCTGTGCTCTGTCACCGGGTCCGGGCGGGACCAGCAGGTCTGCGCTCTGTCACCGGGTCGGGGGACCAGCAGGTCTGCGCTCTGTCACCGGGTCGGGGCGGGACCAGCAGGTCTGTGCTCTGTCACCGGGTCCGGGCGGGACCAGCAGGTCTGCGCTCTGTCACCGGGTCGGGGGACCAGCAGGTCTGCGCTCTGTCACCGGGTCGGGGCGGGACCAGCAGGTCTGTGCTCTGTCACCGGGTCCGGGCGGGACCAGCAGGTCTGCGCTCTGTCACCGGGTCGGGGGACCAGCAGGTCTGCGCTCTGTCACCGGGTCGGGGCGGGACCAGCAGGTCTGTGCTCTGTCACCGGGTCGGGCGGGACCAGCAGGTCTGTGCTCTGTTACCGGGTCCGGGCGGGACCAGCAGGTCTGTGCTCTGCCACCGGGTCGGGGCGGGACAAGCAGGTCTGTGCTCTGTCACCGGGTCCGGGCGGGACCAGCAGGTCTGTGCTCTGCCACCGGGTCGGGGCGGGACCAGCAGGTATGTGCTCTGTCACCGGGGCCGGGCGGGACCAGCAGGTCTGTGCTCTGTCACCAGGTCCGGGCGGGACCAGCAGGTCTGTGCTCTGCCACCGGGTTGGGGGGGGGGGGGGGACTAGCAGGTCTGTGCTCTGCCACCGGGTCGGGGGGGGGGGACCAGCAGGTCCGTACTCTGCATCATCACCTGACCTGGTTTAAATGCTTGTAAACAAGGAGATAACCCTTTAAAAGAGAACGTGCTAGTGTCACCAGTTTTCTATATCTGGCTCCCAGAATGAAAAACACCGTGGCTTTGAATTGCAAGTGCCATAAAATTAACATGCGTGCATTTCAAATACGTAAATGTTCATTCTGATCTGTTCAGCAGTTATTGGGGCACAGAAGCCGTTCGTATGACTTCCCATTAATTCTGAAGTACTGAAGGTGAAGTTACATGGGTTCGAAGCAGCTTTGGAATTTGTCATTTTCTGGACTTTTTGGGTCCAAAAAAAAATTGCCCTCTTCATTTTTGTTCTGGAAATTTGCTCTCTTTTCACCTGATCTTACCGACATCATAGTTAAATAAAATTGCATTTTCTTCACAAGGATTTAATATCTTACAAATTAGGAATTTCTTCTTTCCAATATTTTTTCTTCCTCAAAAAGGAAAACCTTAATTTTCCTAACAAGAAAACTGTACTCTCAATCTATGGATTTTTACTCTCCGGTTCATGAAACAAAAAATCCAACACTGGTTCGAAGAGTAGGTACCTATGTCTGATTTCTCACAAAGCAACATGATTTTCTGGAGGCTCTATAAGTAATTCTAGAAGGGGACACTTAAAATAAATAAAAACGTCCATAATCTTTCTCAGACATGATATGATACCTACACAACATAATAGAAGAAGATAATAACGTAATAGGATATCTCATAAGAGAAGCATGTTGGAGATGATTTGATGCGACGGGTCACATTTCCTGTTCGCAAAATCCCCTCGATCACCAGATTAGGGCAGGATGAGTCGTCGACTATGCACAGCAAATAAGGAAACAAAAAGACTTACGAAATACCACTGGTTTATGTTCAGACCAAGGCTGCAGCTGCTGGTTTGCATCGCAATCCTGCATTAGTTCGTACATCATCCTGACAAGACTACCGACCGGCTTCACAGCCGTCACCCACTGCCGCTCATCTCCCCTACCGACCGGCTTCGCACCCACTGCCGCTCATCTCCCCTACCGACCGGCTTCACACCCACTGCCGCTCATCTCCCCTATCGACCGGCTTCACAGCCGTCACCCACTGCCGCTCATCTCCCCTACCGACCGGCTTCACACCCACTGCCGCTCATCTCCCCTATCGACCGGCTTCACAGCTGTCACCCACTGCCGCTCATCTCCCCTATCGACCGGCTTCACACCCACTGCCGCTCATCTCCCCTATCGACCGGCTTCACAGCCGTCGCCCACTGCCGCTCATCTCCCCTACCGACCGGCTTCACAGCCGTCACCCACTGCCGCTCATCTCCCCTACCGACCGGCTTCACATCCACTGCCGCTCATCTCCCCTATCGACCGGCTTCACAGCCGTCACCCACTGCCGCTCATCTCCCCTACCGACCGGCTTCACATCCACTGCCGCTCATCTGCCCGGGACAAATCGTCAGCTGACAGTCTCCGTTAGATGTGCCGACTGATCTGCCTCCTCATTCAGCCACACCTGCAGCACCGGCACCGCCCCACCGCCACCGGCACCTCGGTCACCCGGCACCAGCGCCCAGACACCGGCACCAACACCCAGACGCCGGCATCAGCACCCAGATACCGGCACCAACACCCAGACACCGGCACCAACACCCAGACACCGGCACCAACACCCAGACACCGGCACCAGCACCCAGACACCGGCACCAGCACCCAGACGCCGGCACCAACACCCAGACACCGGCACCAACACCCAGACACCGGTACCAATACCCAGACACCGGCACCAACACCCAGACACCGGCACCAACACCCAGACACCGGCACCAGCACCCAGACGCCGGCACCAACACCCAGACACCGGCACCAGCACCCAGACGCCGGCACCAACACCCAGACACCGGCACCAGCACCCAGACACCGGCACCAGCACCCAGACACCGGCACCAACACCCAGACACCGGCACCAACACCCAGACACCGGCAGCACTCGCGGCCGACCAAAGCCGGCTCAGTGTCGCACAAAAACAGCTCGGCGAGCATCTCACGCCGTCCGAGACCACACAAACAGCTCCGATCCACGGGCCGGGACGGGACGGGATGGGATGGGATGGGATGGGATGGGATGGGATGGGATGGGATGGGATGGGATGGGATGGGATGGGATGGGACGGGACGGGACGGGACGGGACGGGACGGGACGGGACGGGACGGGACAAGGCTCATATGCACTGAACGCGTTATTTGTATTCCAGTCACGTACTCTCCACCAACGACTCGTCATGCTCCGAAACTATGGGACCGATCTGGGTAATTTCTTCACCATTCGATCCGGCGTGGCCAAAAACGGTGCTGTTTTGAATTTTATACAGATTGGTCCACTCTAAGTGGACCAAATTAGACCAAAACTACCAAAAACAGTTTGTGTGGTTTTGGTCCAATTTGGTCCACTTAAATTGGACCAAAATGAATCAAACTCAGAACGACACCGTTTTGAACTACGCCGGATCGAATGGTGAAGAAATGACCCAGATCGGTCCCATAGTTTCGGAGCATGGGCTCGTCTTTGCACCCAATTGGTGGCGAGTACGTGACTGGAATAAAAAATACGCGCACTGAACCGGGTTCCAAAATGGAGGTAAGCTGGGAAGCTGGGAGATTGGAGCTGCGAGCTGGGAACTGGAGACAGGGAGTGGAAAAGCACGATGAAAGAAGGGTGTATTAGTGGAGGTTTTATATAATGTTCTTTTATTTTCAGACATGAGCCAAGGGTAGTGAAGTGATCACGTTACCTCGTTAGCCCAGCAGTTGGATCAGTGTAGTGATGACGTCATTAGCTCGTTAGCTCAGCAGAGGGATCAGTGAGTGACGGCGTCAGTTCCAATGACGTCACGGTTTCAAAATTACTATAACCTATTGGAACTTGCACAACCCAAGTGCATATGCACTTTCATATGGGGCCATATTAGGGATAGCCGAAAATTACCACGGACAATGCCCCTAGTGTGTTCAGTGGTGGCGATGCCCATGGTCAGTTCCGACACGTCGTGCGTGGATGACGGAGCGCCGTCATCAGCGTCATCCGTCATCAGCTGGGGCTGACGCCGGGTAACGGTCACCTGTCCGCCACTCAATCAAAATGGCCTCCCAAACCCAGACAGCGTGACATTCCACACAGGCACCAGGCAGGGGGACAGCGCTCACTCGAAACCCAGGGGGCTAGCTCAAATGAATCCCCCTTTCAAGCCATCACTAACGGTACTCCCCCCTCTCTCCCCCAGCCCCGCCCCGCACCATCTCGGCGGTGGCGGCGCGCCGCCACCGCCACGCTATGGCGGTCACGCGCCGCTTTCGTCACGCGGAGGAGAAAGTGCGGTGCGGCGGCGCGGCGGCGCGGCGGCCCGGCGGACGGGGTCAGGCGGCGACGGTGCGCCGGCCGCTGACCTATATAGCAGGGGCGCCGGCGGCGGTGTCGGGGAGCGGTGAACGGCCGCCGAGCCAGCGCTGCTCAGGGCCGCCCGGCCGGTCGACCGGGGGCTGACCCCTGCCGCGGCGGCCAGCGGTGCCCGGCCAGCGGTGCCTGGCGAGCCGTCGGCCGCGCGCGGGACCGGCGGCCGGCGGTGGGGAGGGCTGAGGAACAGCGGTGGATCAGGAGGCACAGTGAGAGGCGGGTCGACAGCGGGCGGCATGGTACAGACTGGTCACGGTCGCTGACCTAATCGGCCCACGCCTGAATGAAACCGTTTCCTAGCGGGGGCGGGGGCTATTTCCGTGCGCGGCGGACATTCCCGGCGGCAGGTAGCGCCGTGCCGTGACCCGCCGGTCGGGCCGCCGACCCGCCACCATCACCAGCCGGTCCGCTGTGCCCTCCCCTCCGCGCACCGCCCGCGCCGCGGCTCTGAATGGCGGCAGGGTCGCCCCCTTGGCCAGGCCGCCCAAAATACACTGCTGCCCCCTTGTTTGCGCGAACGACGCCGCGGCCGCTGCCGGTACCCACCGTTTCCCAGCCACATTCTGGGGCGAGACGGGACATTCCACCGCGAATCTGTTCAAATTTGCACAGCGGAGGAACGGGTGGCAGGCGCAGCGGCCGGAGTTTTCACGGAGGCTCGCCGTCCAACAGAAAATCGTCACCGAACGCGAAGAGATGCGAACGTGCGCTGATATGGAAGTGCAAAACAGCAGCCCTGCGCGTCAGTACGTAACTCAGCAGTCTAAATGTGTCCTGTCGTCACTGCTGACGCGTTGTGTATGTTTAGTATGTGCGTACGGCGCGGGCCGATACAGGAACGGCGGGCAGGTGGGGCAGTAGGCGCGGGCCAATACAGGAACGGCGGGCAGGTGGGGCAGTAGGCGCGGGCCGATACAGGAACGGCGGGCAGGTGGGGCAGTAGGCGCGGACCAATACAGGAACGGCGGGCAGGTGGGGCAGTAGGCACGGGCCAATAGAGGAACGGCGGGCAGGTGGGGCAGTAGGCGCGGGCCGATACAGGAACGGCGGGCAGGTGGGGCAGTAGACGCGGCCGATACAGGAGCGGCGGACAGGTGGGGCAGTAGGCGCGGGCCGATACAGGAACGGCGGGCAGGTGGGGCAGTAGGCGCGGGGCGATACAGGAGCGGCGGGCAGGTGGGGCAGTAGACGAAAGCGAGTGCAGTCACTCTCTCGCTCCCCGCCGCTTCCCCAGTCTCGGGCCTCGGCGACCAGGCACGGCGCGAGCAGCATAAACAAGTGGAAAATACAGGGCCGGCAGCACCGCCCGGCCGCCGGGCGGGAGGGGAAGGCCAGACGCACGCACACACCATCTGCGTAGCCGGACCCGGCGGCGTGACGGCGGCGGCTGGCCAGAGACCACTGACGTCACGCGTCGGGGAGGCGAGGCGAGGCGAGGGGTACAACTCTCACTGACCGGCGTCCCAGACTCCACGCACACCGCCGGGCCGGGCCAGGCACAGGCGATGGGGGCGGTGACCGGGGCGTGCGGGTTTGGGGAGAGGGTGGCCGCTGCTCCCGGCTGGGTAGCGCAGGCCGCAGGCTGGGTAGCGCAGGCCGCAGGCGCCAGGCGTGAGAGGTGCTGTGGATAGGTGTGGGTGACCGGCGTTGTGTAGCGTGACGCACTTGGCGCCAGGCCGCCAGCGAATCACAGCACCTTGTTGTTCTTGCCATCCTTCACTGTGTCCTTTACCACCGCCACCGTCCTTTGTTGAACGGTGGCGGTGGTACGTGTCTCGTAAGTCGTACGTGTCTTTAAATGCGGCCATCGGTGTCCAAAAGTCAAAGCATGTTTGAATGAGTCGTATATACTCTATGGTGGCCACTGGCCGACCTTCCCAGCTGCGACCCTGACGGTGAATTTGGGCGCAAAACCTCCAAACTCAACCTCTTTTGCATAATTAGTGTATCCTTTTCGCGGCACGGGGACGCTGAACTGCCGATCTCCGAGCCACCTGCTGCTGCCGCCGACACACGCCGAGTCAGGGCTGGAGCCGACTCACACCTACAGTCAGGGCTGGAGGAGAGACTCCGACAGTCAGGGCTGGAGGAGAGACGTCGACAGTCATGGCTGGAGCCGACAGTCAGGGCTGGAGCCGACACACGCCGACAGTCAGGGCTGGAGGAGAGATGTCGACAGTCATGGCTGGAGCCGACACACGCCGACAGTCCGGGCTGGAGGAGAGATGTCGACAGTCATGGCTGGAGCCGACACACGCCGACAGTCCGGGCTGGAGGAGAGACGCCGACAGTCAGGGCTGGAGGAGAGACGTCGACAGTCAGGGTTGGAGCCGACAGTCAGGGCTGGAGGAGAGGCGCCGACAGTCATGGCTGGAGGAGAGACGCCGACAGGCAGGGCTGGAGGAGAGACACGCCGACAGTCCGGGCTGGATGAGAGACGCCGACAGTCTGGGCTGGAGCCGACAGTCAGGGCTGGAGCCGACAGTCAGGACTGGAGCCGACAGTCAGGGCTGGAGCCGACAGTCAGGGCTGGAGGAGAGACGCCGACAGTCAGGGCTGGAACCGACACACGCCGACAGTCCGGGCTGGAGCCGACAGTCAGGGCTGGAGCCAACAGTCAGGGATGGAGCCGACAGTCAGGGCTGGAGGAGAGACGCACGCTGCGGCAGTCCTGACAGGCTGCGCGGTGGACGTTCTCAGCCCCTTTCCAGAGGGGCAGCACTCTGTAGTTTGTCATCTACAGCTCAGTCAGTTTGTAGTCTGTCATCTGCAGCAGTCAGTCTCTGTAGTCTGTCATCTACAGCAGTCAGTCTCTGTAGTTTGTCATCTGCAGCTCAGTCAGTCTGAAGTCTGTCATCTGCAGCAGTCAGTCTATGTAGTCTGTCATCTGCCTGTCATCTACATCAGTCAGTCTCTGTAGTCTGTCATCTACAGCAGTCAGTCTCTGTAGTCTGTCATCTGCAGCAGTCAGTCTATGTAGTATGCCATCTGCCTGTCATCTACAGCAGTCAGTCTCTATAGTCTGTCATCTACAGCAGTCAGTCTCTATAGTCTGTCATCTACAGCAGTCAGTCTCTGTAGTCTGTCATCTGCAGCAGTCAGTCTATGTAGTATGCCATCTGCCTGTCATCTACAGCAGTCAGTCTCTATAGTCTGTCATCTACAGCAGTCAGTCTCTATAGTCTGTCATCTACAGCAGTCAGTCTCTGTAGTCTGTCATCTACAGCAGTCAGTCTGAAGTCTGTCATCTGCAGCAGTCAGTCTATGTAGTATGTCATCTGCCTGTCATCTACAGCAGTCAGTCTCTATAGTCTGTCATCTACAGCAGTCAGTCTCTGTAGTTTGTCATCTACAGCAGTCAGTCTCTGCAGTCTCATCTGCAGCTCAGTCAGTCTCTGGTCAGACCAGCGCCCCGAAACAGGTGACTGAGGGAACGCCCGAGGCCCGCCGACGGCCGCCCCGCCACCGCGCCGCCGCTCCGACGTATACTCCCAAGGCCACACATCGGTCGTCGAGTGGTCAATGGCCGGCCGGGCAGTGTTGTGGCGGCCACAGACACCCACACGAGGTGTCAGGTACAGCGGACGGACGACACGACGCGGCGGAGATGCAGGCGGGTGAGTTGGAGACGGCGGTGGACGGCGAGGTAGCAGAATACGCAGCCGGGGACGAGCCGGCCCGCCGCGCCGCCCGGTGGGCTGCTGAGGAGGCTGGAGGAACACCCGCGGACAACCCCCCAACCGAGACTCCAGAGTTCCTGTCATTCCCGTGCTACGATGAACTCTCGGGTGATGACTGACTTGAGATGGTCGGAGTGTGAAATTTCCACTAAACACGGCCCAGATATATTATTTGCATAGCGAAAACGCCGCGGACCGAGAGTCTGCTATAAATATTTGAAGGCGTGAGTTTCAGTACGCGACTACTATGATCACTCAGTGAGCATATCTTGCGGAACCGTAAGCTAGACGTACCCACAACAGGTCCGCTTTATCGTCAACACCCCCCCCCCCCTTCCCCCAGGGGTGAAATGTTTCGTGATGTCTGTTTCGTGAATGTTTCGAAATGTTCCGTGACCCTTCCCGTTTCGTGATGATCCCGTAAACACACGACTGCTCGTGCAATATTTCAAAACTAAAGAAATGTTTACACAGTCTCCATCGATTGCTGAGATTATGGCATGGATAGATGAACGGTGGTGTTGGGAAATCAATCAACTTTGAATGTGAACTTCTTGCTAGGCTGATTTTGCAAAAATGGTTGTTCCAAAATTAACATCAAAATGGGGACATGGAACAATTGTCTGGGTGAATCAAAAACCATGTACTTCAACAAACTTCACAATTGCGAGCCCAGCAAAAGAGCCAGTTTCTTACAGACAGACTTGTGTACATACCAATCAGCTGTTGATCCAATTCCGAGGCACAGTCCAGCCTTCCAGCACTGGCAAACGACCTCGTACGCACTGCGACACTCGGATCCCCGTCTCGCACGCCGGGATCGCGTGTAAATCTGCCGAATTCGTCCTGTGCTGCGCGGAACGGCCGGACGCCGTCTGACCCACTTTCTTATCCAATACACACTGGTGACTGCCAGCCGGCCGGCAGCCGGCGATTTTCACTTCTGCCCGGCCGCCCGACAGTGCTGCCGCCCAGGGACAGACGGCCGAACTGCAGCTTCAGACGGGAACCACGCTGCCCGAGGGGGAATACGGCGGGCCTGGATGGACTTCACCACCGGCACCGGGTCCGTAGCACATGATATTGAAAACCACTGGTGCTCAACGTTCCACCACTAGCTTAATTTCAACATACGCAGGCTAACATGGACAAACATAAGTGTGAAGTCGTAGAGAAGAAGGATATTTGAGCCTGGGCTGGGATGGGACATTCTGGAATGTTCCAATGAATGAATGATTGAATGGAAATTGGAATGTCTGATGAAGTATGGACATCCAGCGAGCAAACCCACTCACCACTCAGCCACGACCGCTCCTCACCACTCGCACTGTTTCGGTAGGCAGTCCCAGGTTCGGATCCATGAGCTCTCCACAAAATAAAATGACGGATCCAGGATTCCAACAGATCTGATGACAAAATGTAACAGTGGACGGCTGGACCTTGATCCCAGTGGATCCCTCAGATATACCTACGACTAGAGCCCTTCACGGGACACATTTTCAGCCCCAATCCCGTTCCAGCCCATTCAGCCAGACCCAAACCCGTTCCAATCCGAATTCATAATTGATGGGGCTCCCGTTCCCACCCGTTTCAGCATATTTCACTTTTTGTGGTGCAAAGAAAAATATATGGTCTGTCCCGTAACCCATTCCAACCCGTTAATTTCACAAAAGTTTGCCCCATTCCCACCCATTCCCGCCCGTCCCGTTCCCATTCCCGTACGGGATTCCCACTCCACGAAGGGCTCAATATACGACCATACCAGTCCCATTTAGAACAGTGAATCTAATGACATTGGCGGATCCATAATTTTTTTTTTTTTGGGGGGGGGACATTTTTTTCTCATTAAATCATATCAATTCATATCAAATCATGCCTAATACAAAACCGGAATATATATTGGAGAACCAAGTATGGACGATGCCTAAACCGAATTTCAAAGCAATATCTATATTGTTGACTGACTTATGGCTCCCCATGGGCGTAACCACCACTGGAGACGGGGAGGACGCGTCCCCCCCCCCCTTCCCCCCCAACATTTTCGGATTTTAGCATTACGCCTATGGGCGTTGCATCAATAATCGACTTCAAAGTGCCTCCGTCCCCCCTACTTTCGGAAGGTGGTTGCGAACTTACGCCCATGTGGGTCCCTAAGTAGTAAGTACTAGTGCTAACTCGTCCGCTCCGCTGGGTGATTGCTGGTGTCAAGTGGTGGTGCAAGCCAGTGATAGGCAATTCGGGATTGATAACCCGTACTACTCGTGACACCTGTCGTACCTATAATACGTGTGTGTACCCGGCATACACCCGATGTACCCGTCACAAACCTACGGTGCCCGACATACACCCGTAGTACCCGTTGTGCCGCTGTGGAACATGTAATAAGCCCGTTATAGCCGGCACTCACCCATTATACCCGTGGAACACCTATGGCATCCGTTATACACCCGTTAAGCCCGTGAAAACTCCACCCCGGCTTAGCGTATATGTTCATTGCTATATGCCGTACCGTATGTCGATGACCTTCGTTTTGCAGTGATTCCGTGGTTGCTTCTCATTGGTTGTGACACTGTAGTATCCGTGGTCGGATCTGATTGGCTTTCGACTGGAGTGAAGCGATGTAAAACTCGTATCCGTAAACTGTTTTTTTTTACGGTAAAACATTTCTTAACACCTCCTATGTTAGTTACAGCACAAGCCATCGCCCAAAACTGCACAACCTAAAACTGTCTAAACTATCGTATCAAATGCGTCGGAAATGTACGAATTATACACCACTCGGTAGTATCCGTAAACTCGTTTGCAAACCTTAAAATCACGTGCATCACGTGCTTATAGCAATGTGGTACTGCAATGTAGAACTGCCGTTTTACTTTGTTAATTTCGTTCCGGATACAGACAGACAGACAGACAGACGCTTATCAAATAGTAATATAGATGATAGGTCTGGATAATTATATTTGTAATTCGACATTTTCAATCATGCGTATACGGTATGGGCGCGTTTGTTTCAGAAATTCAGTGTACTTTCCTTTGTTTTACTTTCCAGTTAAAAATGCGATATTTTATTAACTTCGGGCAATGTTCAGGTTCAAATAATTAATACGTGCTTGGTAGTTTTGGGGATCAAAAGACGTGATGGCCACTTTCAGGCTTTTGAGGGGCATGGTCGGACTGCCCCCCCCCCCCCCCGAACCGCCAGTGTCGAAAATGCATATATTTGGTAAGCGGATCTGAAATTGCAGTGGATCGCTATACAAATCGATGTCTAAAATATCGGATCCAAGTTGATCCCTTGACAAGTTTTGAAGGCTGATTTGATCCCAGTGGATCCAGGATCAAGACCCGACTAATTAGATGCCGGGATACCTTTTCAGGATCCGCGGATATGTCTGTCGGTGGAGTTGATTTGTATTTATTTATTATTTAGGCAGTCTATATTTATTTATGAATACCTACATGTTCAACATTTTACTTTCGTTAAATCATACAATCATGCAACACTCAGCACTGGCTTTAAAAACGTTTCCCATGTGATCGGTTGTTCATTTTGTTGTTATTTTTCCCCTGTAATTATCGATTCACCTCAAACCCATACTAAGCATTTATGGGATGTCTGAACTTTTTTCCTTGCCAGATTAGTTCTAGGGTGTCCCCCGAATCAAAACTCTTAATAGCTAAGGATATAATTAAGTAATATCACGTAGTGCTTTAGCAAGGAACATAGATATAAGTATAAGTGGAGTTTCTTTTATCTGCAGTGGGCTATCTAATCGAACTTCACGAGCTGTCGAAAGATTTTGTTCTTGTATTTGAGTGTCGTGTTTTCTCCAAATACACCTGAAGAAGGGCTGTGCCCGAATGCAAATGTAACTTACCGTTTTCACTTTAACTTTTTGTAGTGTTTAGTGATCGTATGCTCTGTCCGGCGGCAGTGCTGCCGCCTGGTGGCCGGCAGAGCAACTGCCCGTTGACCGGTCAGGGCGTGGCAGGCCGGGCAGTCCTTGTCGGGAGCCCGGGACGTGCGCTCGGCGCAGCTGCGCTGCGCCGTATCAGCTGCGCAATACTTGTAACTGTTGTTATACCGGTCTTGTACCCGACCAATACAGGCAAGACAGTACAATTCTGGCGACGAGGATCAGCGTAAGCTACTGGCTACCATGGACGGGATTCGTCCGCCGGGTCCGTTTCTGGAAACGGCAGCGACTGCAAGTATCCCGTGGAGTGCCTGGTACTCAGATTTTGAGCTGTACGCCACGGCCATCGGCTGGTCTCAGTGGGATGAGGCCAGACAGCGTGCGCTGTTGCTGCACTGCCTGGGGCAGGAGGGCCGGCGGCGCTTCCGGGTGGCGGAGGCGGCGGCGGGGACCGCAGCAGAGCGCCAGGACACGCCACAGCCAGGTGACGCCCAGGCCGGGACGGACTCCGGAGCAGCATCGCTACCACAGGTGAAGCCTGAGGACGGGGTGATGGTAAATTGTTTGTTACTGCTTAAACACCTGTTTGAGAAACCGAGAGATGCCATGTCGGAAAGGGTGAAGTTTCGTAGACTGCGTCAGAGGGCAGGCGAATCAACAGTCTCGTTCATGACTAATTTAAGGGAACAAAGCAGGTACTGTGCCTACGGGCCCCTGGAAGATGAAATGATTCGGGACCAGTTTGTAGAAGGATGTGCCTCAGATCGCCTTCGTGACCGTCTCTGTACACATGATCAACTGACCCTGCAGCGTGTGGAGTCCATAGCGATGGCCGAGGACCGGGCAGTGGAGCGTCAGGGCTTGTTGGGAGGAGGTGACCGTGTTGGTGACCGCGGGCATCTCAGCCACCCAGCAGTGACGCCCGGGCCGCTGGAGGTGGCCTTCACGACACGGCAGACGAGACCAGCCCAGCGACAGGTGGGAGACAGAACGAAAGGCAAGTGGTGTTACGCATGTGGGCGTCGGGGTCACATGTCTTCTGATGATTGGTGTCCAGCTAAGGGTCAAAAGTGCAGAAGATGCGGAACTATTGGACATTTTGCAGTGAGATGTAGTCAGGAATCCGTCAGAGAAGTTCGAGCCTTTGAATCGGAGACTGTTGACATTCTTGCCGTGAATCATGATGACTCTGCACTGCACATGGTGATCAAGCTTGGCGGCTGTTGGGTGTCAATGCTGGTGGATACGGGTGCAGCAGTGTCCATCATTCCACGCCATGTCTACGAGTCACAGCTGAGTCACGTGCCTCTGCAGTCCACGGCAGTTGCTTTACAGGCGTACGGAGGCAACCAGCTGACGGTGACTGGTGTCATCGCCTTGACGGTCGAGACAGAAGACGGACGACGCTGTCAGGGCATCCTGTACGTGGTGGATGGCGGTACGCCACTGCTCGGAAGAGACCTGCAGAAGAACCTGCGCATCTCCGTCAAGCACGGCTCGGCTGTGTGCGCAGTGGAGCACCAGCCGGCGGTTGGATCACGGGTCAGGTCAGTGGATGATGTGCAGGTGCTGCCATCTGTCAAACCTGACACGACGACTGTACTGCCATCTATCAAGGGGTTTGTTCACAGAGTACAGCTGCGGGATGGTCCGTTGCCGTTCGCGCTTCGGGAGGAAGTAAAGCATCATCTTCAGGATCTCGAGAAGCAGCAGATCATCGAGAGGGTTGATGGGTCACCGTGGCTCTCTCCAATCGTGGTGTCAAGACGCCGATCAGGTCAGATCAGACTTTGTATCGATCTTCGTGAGGTCAACAAGGCCGTCTGCACCAGTGGCTATCCGTTACCGGACATGCAGGAAATGTTGGACAATCTGGTAGGGGGTCAAGTGTTCACCCTCGATATGAAGGCTGCATATCACCAGTTGATGTTGCATGAAGAGTCGAGACAGCTGACCGCGTTTGTGACGCACGAGGGCGTGTTCCGCTATCGAAGGTGCTGTTTCGGTCTGCGGTCTCTTCCCAGTTGTTTCCAGAAGCTGATGGAGACGATCCTGCGGGGGCTACCTGGCACCCAGGTGTATCTTGATGACGTCATCGTTTCTGGACGTACACGGGAGGAGCATGACAGCAGACTCAGTGACGTCATGACCCGTCTCGCTGAGTTCAACGTGACACTGAACAAGGACAAGTGTCACTTGGGGGTGAGCCGGATTGACTTCCTGGGGTTCTCAGTGTCCAATGAGGGGGTGTCGGTGAACCACAGTCGTCTCCAGGGGCTGCGAGACATGCAGCCGCCAACGACAGTAAAGGAGCTGCAGGCGATGCTGGGACTATTCGGCTTTTACAGCAGATTCATTCCCCGATACAGCGCCAGAGTAGAGGAACTCCGGCGACCTCTGAGGAAGAACAGTCCCCCGTTCAGGTGGACTCCGGAGATGGGCGAGGCGTTCGAGGACATTCGATCAGCGATCATGAAGAGCTCTGTTCTGGCGATGTATGACCCAGCCCTCCCCACAGCGGTGACGTCAGATGCCAGTGACGTGGGCATAGGGGCAGTGCTCTCGCAGGTACATTCCGAAGGAGAGCGAGTGGTGGCATTTGCATCCAGTACGTTGTCGACAGCGCAGCGCAACTACAGTGTCACAGAGCGGGAAGGGTTGGCCTGTGTCTGGGCTATTGAGAAGTGGCACAGATACTTGTGGGGCAGAGAGTTTGTTCTGAGAACCGACCACCAGGCGCTGACTACCCTGATGACGTCACGAGGGATTGGCCGGGCGGGAATGCGTATTTCTCGATGGGCGTGCCGACTAATGGAGTACTCCTTTACAGTGAAGCACGTCAAGGGAAGCACCAACCCGGCAGATGGTCTGTCGCGTCTCCCAGCACCGGTGCAGGAGGCGTCAGACGACGAGCAGCTGGTGGTGGCGGCTCTGACGGAGGAGCGAGCAGCGGTGAGCGGCGCGGACCTGAAGACGGCATCTCAGGCGGACCCTGTACTCAGTAAGCTGAGACAGCAGATACCACGCCCCTGGCCCAGGCGCTACCGTGAGTGCATGACCGAGCTGCAGCCGTTCTATCGCTGCAGGGATGAGCTGACTATGCTGGATGACGTCGTTCTGCGTGGTGGCCGAGTCCTGGTGCCCGCAGCACTGAGGACACGACTGTTGGAGCTGGCCCACGAGGGACACCAAGGCATAGTCCGCACGAAGCAGAGACTGCGGGACCTGTACTGGTGGCCGGGTATGGACCAAGCCGTCGAGTAGCAGGTAAAGGGCTGCCAGATCTGCTCTCTCGCAGACAAGACAGCGGCGCCTCGGCACGCGCCACTGCAGCCTGTGCCGTTCCCAGGTGAGCCATGGTCGAAGCTGGGGCTCGACTTCATCGGCCCCATGGCCGGAGGCCGGCCTGGTCAGAGATTTGCAATTGTTGCTATCGACTACCATTCGAAGTGGATTGAGGTGGGATTTTGCGAGCATCCAACTTCTGAAGTAGTCATACAATTTATGGACAAGCTGTCATGCCGTGAAGGTTATCCAAAGGAAGTAGTATCAGACTGTGGATCAGCATTTACATCCGATCGGTTCGCGTCATATCTGCGAAGTATTGATGTCACGCATATCAAGGTGTCTCCGTACCACCCACAGTCGTCTGGTCAAGTTGAACGAGCCAACAAAGTCGTAAAAAGCGCTCTACAGACGGCCGATTTGGAGAAAGCTGACCGAACACAATACCTACAGAGGTTCCTGTTCTCGTACCGGAGCACGGTGCATGCGACCACTGGCAGAAGTCCGGCTGAGCTACTGCACGGCCGCCCCATGAGGGGCAAACTCAGCGCTGCACTGGATGTAGGTGGACGTCGATCACCGCCAGCTGATGACCTGCAACGTCGCGTGAAGCAGAAACAGGCATATCAAAAGGCGTACTTCGATCGCGCTCACGGTGTCAAGACACCCGACTTCGTGGTCGGGGACCAGGTGCGTCATCGTCTCCCACCGCAGGCGCGGAAGGGGCGGCTTCGGTTCTCGCCGACGAAGAGAATCCTGGAGCAGCGGGGACCGGCGAGCTATCTCCTGGATGACGGCACCCGGGTCCACGCCGACCGTCTGACGAGGAGCAATGGGGGCAGCAGAGAGGTGGGTGACAGCCGGAACCTGGAGCATCGTCGTCAGCAGGACCGGACGGGACGAGCTGGAGCGGAGCTGGAGACATCGGAGATGGACAATCCGGTGCCGCTGGAAGCGGCGGCGACCGACTCCGACCGACCGGTGCACCTGGAGACAGCGGCGGCCGACTCCGAACGACCGGTGCACCCGGAGAGAGCGGTGGCCGACTCCCGCCGGCCGGTGCAGCCGGGGACCGCGGCGGCCGACCCGCGGCAGCCGGTGCAGCTGCGCCGGGCTGCTGAGGTGGAGGCACCCAGCGCCAGTCGGCCGGCTCGGGCGCGGCCGGGCACAGTGATAACTCAGTCTGGGCGAGTTAGCAAGGCGCCGGTGAGGTACGGATTTGAGTAACGTGCTCGCGATTCGGTGGTGGTATTGTTCTTTTTCGTAGGGGAGGAGGAAATGTAGTGTTTAGTGATCGTATGCTCTGTCCGGCGGCAGTGCTGCCGCCTGGTGGCCGGCAGAGCAACTGCCCGTTGACCGGTCAGGGCGTGGCAGGCCGGGCAGTCCTTGTCGGGAGCCCGGGACGTGCGCTCGGCGCAGCTGCGCTGCGCCGTATCAGCTGCGCGATACTTGTAACTGTTGTTATACCGGTCTTGTACCCGACCAATACAGGCAAGACAGTACACTTTTCGATTGCCTATTTCATGCGAAGATCGGTCAAAAAGTCCACTTATCTGACATAATAAAGTGTTTGGTTTGTGTACCGCAAGGCCGTAAGCTCCCAATACGTTGCAATACAAGACTAACTATGTCATGGTGCTGTTGTCACGTCCAGAACCTCTTACTGCTACCTCTCGACATAACATCACGACACCTACTCGCTAAATGCGCCGGGTTGTCTAGCGCAGAGTTGTCATACATGCTCGGGATTGCTGTTTAGCCATGGCAAGACATGTCTGTTAGCTCGGGCGTGTAGCCATGACAAGACATGTCTGTTAGCAAGGGCGTGTAACCGCCACTTGTACTGGGTGTCGTTAACTTCTGTTGACCGGGCAATGATCGCCAGGGCTCTGTAGTAGGGCTCTAAGCCGTTGTCTGCAGTGTGTAGTGCTATAGGTTATGCTCTAGGCTCCTACTTTTTACCCACGTCTGACGTCACTGCTGCTCATTGGAGCTGTTTGCCCCCCGTAGGTATTCAGTATAGGCCCCATCACTATTATCAATTCCACACTTCGCGTAGGACTTACGAAATATCAATAATGGTAATCAATAGTTTTTCGCTATCGTCGCAATGACTGTGGCTTAAAGGAAATCAGTCACCTTTATTATTTATAATGGAGTTTTAAACTGAGATTGCAGTTTTGAAGGCCATGTCGAGAAATCACTTACGGCATACTCCGTTTGGTTGTAAGGACTCTCCTGCCGAATATATCTGATGTTTTATCCTGGAAGTTGGTGCTTTGTTGACAAATTTGTCCCCTTGTCAAAAGCTGCACATGGTAGCATGTGTTAAAATTTAAAAGCAGCGTCACTAGACCAGCGGACGAACCCTTCGCCAATGACAATATAATGCTAGTTATGTAAACAATTATAGGATAATAATTTAATTTGTACTTACTACTTTTATAAATAATCATTTTACATAAGTTCCGAGTCCTTGCATCTTCTTTCGAAGCACACACTGTCATAACAGCATGCGCCACTTTTGAAATCCGCACCACTTCTCGCAATCTATACCGTATATGCGAATCTATGTTTTCGAAATATGTTGCTTCTGAAAAACTGTTTTTGAGGTATTTAATCATTGCATTTCCATTTAAGCGTCGTTATCGTAAACTTCCCTCAAATTAAATGAAACCAGTAACTTTGCCAAATCGTTGTGAATGCGCTAATAAGGGGGTATTGCCCGTATTCGTACCTGCAAATGTTGAATATGGCATTGGTTTGGCTAAATTAGCGAAATTAGCGAAGAAAAAAAATATGCGAAAACAAAAACAATTTTAAAAAGCAATATATCTCGGAAACATATACCTCGCATATACAGTATAGATTGCGAGAAGTGGCGCGGATGTCAAAAGTGGCGCATGTTGTTATGACGTTGTGTGCTTCGAAGAAGATGTAAAAGACTCGGAACTTATGTAAAAAAAATATTTATGAAATTAGTTAGTACAAATATAATGATTAGATTATCCTATAATTATGTACATAACTAGCATACTATTGTCATTGGCGAAGGGTTCGCTCGCTGGTCTAGTAACGATGCCTTTAACACATGCTACCATATGAAGCTTTTCGACAAAGGGTCAACATTTTCGTCAAAGCACCAAATTTCAGGATAAAAGCATAAAATATATTCGGCAGGAGAGTCCTTACAACCAAACGGAGTATGCCGTAAAGGTCGCCGTCCACTGCACACACGCCTAACGACCTAATTTGCGCGCCTAACTTCAGGACATTGTCCCTACGCGCCGTCTGAAAGTCGGGAAAGTTCCAAGGAAGTGAACAACAGTTGATTTGTGTCTGAGGCAAAAGGGAAAATATTACCCAGCGTCAGCTGAACACGCCTACTCGCGCTTTCGGTCGTTAGGCGACAAGTCGGCGCGTTTCCCATAGGCCCCATGTTAAATTCAGCCGTTAGGCGATTAGGCGAGTGCAGTGGACGGCGACCTTAACCCGGCAGTCACTGGGGTATATTCTGTAACACGACTCACTGTTTTTTTAAAGCCCCCCTGGTATCTTCAGAACCAATGATCGCAGCGAGACGCGCAAGGCGGCATTCGAAAGCGCTCAATGAGATAAACCTAAAGCACACTTACAATTTTGAATTAAGGTCACATGTCAGGTCACGGTCAAGTCAATCGTCAAAATCGAGGTATTTGAGTTTATGGACAATACTTGCCATCCATGGCCTTCGATTGCGCCTATAACCACCCAAAGTGCTGTCAAAGGTATGATACATATCCCACATGAGCTAAAGTGAGATTGTTGGAAAAGATCAAGGTCAAGGCCAGGTCACAAAAGGTCACTACAAACAAAATATCTACGGAATTCATGCAGCACATGTTTTATGGATGCTTTTACGCGTATAATTCGATAGTGATAGTCATTTTACCACCTGATTTAATTCACGTGAAGTTAGTGTCAAGTTCAGGTCAAGTTCAAGTCAATGAAGGTCAAAATTTGAAATTGATAAATCGAAATGAAAAAAGCATGTTTCTATATCAGTTTTATCTACAAAATACAGTGCTGGCATTTATTTGTCTGTATCTGGTCAATGAAGGCTAAAAAACGCAATTTCAAAATATGACGTCATGATTTACCCATACTTTACATGCCATGTCAGTCAAAAAAGATGATATCATTTAGAAATTTGGTATGGTAGTTGCCCATATGTCGTTATCTGATATATATATATATATATATATATATATATATATATATATATATATTCCGTTTTTTAATATCTTTAAAAAAAATGATTTTGTGGGTATTTTTCCCATAAAAAAATATGGGGTTAAAAACCAAAATTTTCGCAATTTCTAGCTGGTTTGTAGTCCTTGCAATTTTCTACCTTTTAGCGTTTTTTTATTGCATTTTGCTTCAAATGTGGCATTCGTACGGCCTGGCAAAGTTTAGCTGATTTTTGTGCCAAAATCGTGTTTAGTGACGTCACTAAATTCACTATATCTCAAAATAGTTCTGACGAAATGTCTTCGTTTCTTCACAAAAGGTGTAAAAATGATGCCCGGAAAGGTACTGAAAGTTTGGCGTCGAAATCTGCATCAGTTGCTGAGATATTCCTAATATTCCTAAGGGGGGGGGGGGGGCGGGGCTAAAAAAGCCCCCCATTGACTCACGGGTTAAGTGATTTCTCGACATGGTCTTTCAAAATGGTATCTCAGTTTAAAACTCCATGATAGAAGTGACTGATTTCCTTTGATGAATCTCGTGACATGCATCTCCGTCTTATTCAACGAATCAGACACAGAGGTAAATTCACAGCTGGTCTCGTGATCAGGGGCGGCTGATTCGGGGGTGGGGGGGGGGGGGGGGAGGGGGGCAGCGGGGGCAGCCGCCCCAACTGGCAAAATCAAGCAGGGAAAAACTATCTTTTTGTGCCCCCCCCCCCCCCCGAATCTTCTGTAGTCAAAAATGACATCCTTTACCATATATGGTAAAAATGATGAGCTTTGCAAAAGTTAATATATATATATATATATATATATATATATATATATATATATATATATATATATATATATATATATATATATATATATATATATATATATATATATATATATATATATATATATATATATATACTTCATATGACAGTAAAATATAGTAGCTTATCCTTGAGGCAAAAGTGACGCAACGCAAGTTTAAACAATATTAGTAATATAGTATATAGTAATATAGCATGTTATTAAATTATTATATGATGGAACAGTGTCAGAAATATGATTCAATCTTTACAGCTGAAGCTAATTGATAAAACATAATTTTCACTCCACGTCAATATGCGTCGCAGGGCAGATCCAGAGGAGGGGGGGGGGGGGAGCGGCCATGCCCCCCTTAAGACCGTTCAAGGGGGGGGGGCAAACCATGTTTTGCCCCCCCCAAGACGTGAAGTCTAATACATCCTATATTTGCGTTTGTAGAACGGTACTGGGCAAATTTGGCCAAATTTGGGCATTTTTTTGCCAAATTTGGCGGCGCTGCGTGCCGCTGTTTTCCCGTTATTCTCGAGAAAAAAACATCAGGGGGGGGGGGGGGGGGCAAAATGACAAATAACCTCCACTAGGGTGAGGGGTAATTTATAAGTTTAACAATTATCATGTTTACAGACCTGTCCTTATTTCATTATTTTTATCCAGCACCATTTCGGTCAAGCAAGTCTACAATAGAACAATCGGTACAAATCCATCCTTTTTCCTGTAGGTCCTTCCCGTCCTTCCGGTTACAACGGCGGAGGCGGGAGATGGTGTTTAGTAAGGTGGAGAAGACTATCCTCTCTCCGAGCGACAATGACCGAGCTCTGGGTGGAGGCGCTGATTATGTGCGAAGCCCACCGCGAGACCTATAGGTCTGACCTATACGGATGACATTATAATGCCATCTGTCAGCGAAGTCTTTGACTTCTTTGCGCGATTGGGAAGTCACCAGCTAGATTATTTCAAGCTGCCGCTGCCTGGCTGGCTGCCGCAGGTTTCTGCCGTAGACTGTATGGCAGTAATATGAGAAATGCAGCCTTCACCGTAGTCAGCCTTCACCGTAGTAGGTATCGGTTACTTCGTCTGCGTGTGTCGTATCTATGGACTCGCCGAGATGCGCAAATGGCCTCGAGGTCCGGGAGCAGGGACATATTTTTTCTCAAGAACCTGGCAACAGAAGTTGGTCAATGGTCATCCTATCCGTATGCGGTGCATAGATGGGTAGCTAAAGTTTCTTGAAATGCATATTGAATTTGACGCCATGATCGGGTCATTTGTATTATTGTTTTGAATGGCGGAAGTGCGACTGGTTCGATCATGTTTGACGTCCTCGCCTTTAGCTCTTTTTTTATCGGAGCGCAACAGATAACAACGACAAACATTTGTGCAGCGAAATGCGTATTCATTTTTTCCGGTCGGCCCATCGCCTCGGTTTACTATCCGAGATTCAGAGCTGGAAATTCTGAAGAAAACTGCCATTTATTTGATGCATCAAGTTCTGTTTTACATTTCTATGGTAGCTTCTTTCCACTATCATTTTTTCCCTTGACCGCAACAAAGTTCAAATCTAAGATACTCTTGTTTTTTGCAAGGGTCGTCTAACCTTGTAGCAAAAAATAACAAGTTAGTTGGCCCCGAAGACGAACGGATGGATCCGTCCTTGCTCTTATCACGCGCCCTGGAAGGGGAGGCGAAATCCGCCCCCCCTCAGGTTTTTGAGGATAGCGCAAAAACGGCGGCGCGCTACGCCGCCGTTTTTTTATGCACCCCTGTTCGGCAATAAACTTCCCACAATATGTAAAATTCTTGACCTCGGGTCATCTCAAATCAGGTCACCAGTCCATGTCACGTGATGAGCTCAACTAGTTTGTTGACCGATTGTTTTACTACTGTACTACTGCTGTGGTACTACTGCAAAACGTTTGCAGTAGTACCACAGCCACAGTTTTAGACTGATCGGTTTCAATCTTGCAGGATTTCATAAGGTTATAGATACCAACAATTTGTTTATCTCGGATTTCTAATATCGGTGACCTAAGGTCAGGTCAATTTCGTGACCGCCAACACTGTTTTGTCACTAACTATCGACATAATGCAGATAGAGAAGAGAAAAAATGGTACCAATGTGTTTGTCTCGTCGCGACACTCCCCCAATATGCAACATGACTAACTTGGGTCACCACTTGACCTTGACCTGAGGTCAAATTTTTCAGTTGACCTAACCTGGTCACCATGAATATGATTCGAAGCGCCTTGACGAGACAAACAACGATAGCGTAACAAACTATGGCTTTATCTTTATTAGGTAAAAAGTTATTTGTGGAAATTATTTTGGCAAAAAAAATCACCTTTTTGATATTTGATGACCTCTGGAGCCTAAACTATTGACCTGAGCTCAAATCTGAGGACACCTATGTCGATTGAATTTTTCAAGAGCTTTCGATTGTTTTTTTTTTCTCATTTTGCTGCTAACTATCATAGTTGCCGAGATATTTGGGGGTGTTCGAAGCGAAGTCCTAAAACTTGAAAATCTGACCCTTGATGACCTCTGGTGACCTCAATATTGACCTGAGAAAAACAAAATGAACGAAATACTTTCGAAAGAGCTTGTCTCGAGCTATCTAATGTTGTTTTCCGCTTGTTGCTACGTTGCGTGGTTTTCGAGATCATAGGGGGGCGGGGGGCGAAATCTGCCCCCCTCCAGGGAGTGTAATTATCAGAGGCCCTACATGGCGCGTGTTAAGGGCAAAGCCGGCTTGATTCAGCGTTTTTTTTTCTCATGTTTTTTCCCTTGCAGTCGGAACGAAAACATAGGTACATCTTTTTCGATATCCCAAAAGGTCGAAAAGCTAAAAAAAATAAAATAGAAATCGTGTGGTTGCAAAATAAAGTGGCTCAAATCCGGGGAGATTTGCGAAATTGCGGGTACCTAGGTAAGATCCGCTCAAACTGGTTGCCCCCCCCCCAAAAAAAAATAGGCTGGATCCGCCCTTGATGCGCCGAACATATTAACAAGGAACGACTTGAATTTTGAAGCATCAATATTTGGCTACTGAAAACGGGTCTTGTTTTCTGGTAGCTATTACATTGAAATTGTATGTTACCCTAACTTAATTTCCGGGCTCTGGCAAGTGGCAACCCTGATAGATCGCCACTCTAAATCACGATATATCATCATCATCACCTTTAATTTTCCTTAAAATCCTTCACCTATGTGTTTAAGCTATATGACTACGTGAACTGAATCAGGGACGTAGGCCACGGGGGCCAAGCCCCCCCCCCCCCCCCTGAGCGATCCAGTTGTTTACACTAGATAAAATGGGATTCCGTCAAGCTTTAACATTACGTCTATGGGCGTTGCATGGAAAGAATCGAGTTTGAAATATCTACGACTGCACCATTCCCCCCCCCCCCCCCCCCTCGGCAGGTGAAAGGGTATTGTGGCCTCTCCCTGAGCAAAATCCTGGTTGCGTGCCTGGACTGAATTGATCGAAGTCTTGCCCCCCCCCCCCCCGTTTTCGAGCTTCAGTCTCCTTACACATGAACTATGCTTCGCCGAATCAAGCAGTTCTCTTTTTCTGTTTGAGCGACACGGCTTACTCGGGGGAAGGGGGAGGGGGAGGGATCCTGAACGACATCGACTATGAGACGTGCAACCTTTTCCATCAACATTAACCAGACATGACAGCCGATTGTTCACCAGCTTGACGCGTATGTCTAAAAATCGTGTTTGCAATGCTCGGCTCTAAGTCGCGACATCGGTTGGCGCCAGTGGCATCATTTTACTACCGCGGACACTCTTTTGCACCTTGACGTCCTGTCAACCCTCCCGGCAAATCGGCCACAAAATATTGTGCTCGTTTCCAACTAAATGTTCGTTGCCATGGCATGTATAGACCGACACGAGGTCTAAATCTAGACGTCATGAAAATAGGGTCATTCCACGACCAAACGACCAGTGCCTGCCACCCGACCATTTTTGATTTAGATCAAAATGTGTGTATAGGGTAATCTTATGCGTAGAAAACGACTGCCACAATCTCAGACCTCTCAGGTCACGTGCTTTCAAGTTATCGCCTCAGGCATTTTTGAAAGTTCACTGAGCAAGGCTAACTTCGATGCAGGGTTGTGCTCGACTCAATTTTTGTTTAGACTGACTCGACTCTGACCCATTTTCGAAGGGACTCTGACTCAACTCTGACTCAAGCGGGGGCATTTTTGTTTTGAGTCGACTCAACTTTGACTCATTTGTTGTTACCCCTGACTCAACTCTGACTCAAGCGGGAGAGACAATTTGTTTAGTCGACACAACTTTGACTCATTTGCTTTTACCCCTGATTCAACTCTGACTCATGTGAAAGTGTTTTGAGTCGACTCATTTTTGACTCATGTTCAACGGACTTCACGACTTTGATTCAAATGTATTTGACTTGCAAAAAGTAATTGGAATAGTATAAGTAGCTACTTTTATTTTGATTTACACTGGATCAAGGCACATGCATATTGCATTATCATAAATATCTACTGCATCCAGCTGCATTGTAAGATATATTAAATTATTTGTTCCAAACAGCAATGATGATAATAATGATAATAATAATAATAATAATAATAATAATAATAATAATAATAATAATAATAATAATAGTAATAATAATAATAATAATAATAATAATAATAATAACAATAATAATAATAATAATAATAACAAGAATAATAATAAGTAAATTGTCTGTTGTTGAATTAACGTTCTTAAACTACCTCAAGTCAATTTGTGATGCAAACTTCTTGATTTCAGACATAAATGGCGTGTATGGTTTGTAATGTATAAACATTCCAGAAAAATTGGTATTTACCTATATGTGTTCGTAAGGGTCATGGGATATCTAGTTCAATTTAGATCGGTTGTTAGTGACAGGAGATCAAACTTAAATGTATTATTTGGGTACGTGCGTAAGTATGCTGAAATATTATCAGTTGGCTGTAATTATTGGTATCCTTGTAATTGGTAATTATTTTGATGTTATTTGATGCAGTGCAAATTATGTTGATATGGTCATTACGAGCGAGCGCGAAGCGCTCGCTCGTCTTTCCGTGGTATATGGGACAAATCTGAATATGAGCGGCCTGGCCCGACCCGTGGTGACGCTTTTGAGAAGCTCATATCTCTGCAACCACACGTCCGATTGACAAGCAGACTTCTTTGCTGAGGAGCCCCATCCAACCTACCCTGTTAGAGACCAGTGCCGACTCATGTGGGTGACTACCACTGCGCGTGACGCGTGCCGCGTGAGGGGTGTTGAAAGGTGTTTTCTCGCAAAAACTCCGCAACGGCTGGACAGATTATGTGCAAATTTGGTGTGTGGTTAGGAACCTCTCCGCCCGCCGCCGCCTATATACCCACAAGTCATGGGTGGGGTGCCTCTGCACGTGCGCACCTTTTTTGTATCTCAGACACTACTTGCCCGATCGGGTTGAAATTCACCATACATTTATTTCGCGCTCGCCCGTTCATCGCCAACTACGGCGCCTTACTGGTTATCAGGTTATATATATATATATATATATATATACTGCAGTTATCATGTCTATGAATGTATTTAATTGCGAGCGAGCGCGAAGCGCTCGCCGCTCGCTCATCCTTCCGTGCACGGTATATGGGCAAAATCTGAATATGAGCGGCCTGGCCCAGCCAGACCCGGCCCGGCCCATGGCGACGCTTTTCAGAAGCTAATATCTCTACAACCGCACGTCCGATTGACAAGCGGGTTTCTTTGCTGAGTAGCTCCATTCAGCCTAACCTGTTTGAGACCAGTGGCGACTCATGTGGGTGACGCGTGCCTCGTGAGGGGTGTTGAAAGGTGTTTTCTCGCAAAAACTTCGCAACGGCTGGGCAGATTATGTGCAAATTTGATGTGTGGTTAGGGACCCCTCAGCCGCCAGTTTCCCACAAGTCAGGGGCGGCGTGCCTCTGCACGTGCGCACGTGCACACCCCTATTCTATATCTCAGGAACGGCTGACCCGATTGTGTTATAATTTGGTGTGTGGTTAGAGACCTCTCAGCCGCCACCTTTCCACAAGCCAGAGCCTCTGCACGTGCGCAAGTGCTCACCATGTTTTTTGTGTATCTCAGAAACTACTGGCCCGATCGAGTTGAAATTCACCATATATTTCGATCGCGCTCGCTCGTTCATCGCCAATTACGGCGCCTTACTGGTATTGTATTGCTAGGAGCAGTCAGCCGAGTAAGTGATGTAGTGAATTACTCCTAAGTTATTTGTTAGACAGAAAATTGATTGATTATCAACTAATGATTAAGTTGGTTAATGGTTTGAAAAGCACCCAAACTCACACCCTCACACTCTAGAACATTGTTTGGACGCTTTTATTATAACGAGCGAGCGCGAAGCGCTCGCTCGTACTTCCGTGGTATATGACAAAAATCTGATTATGAGCGGCCCGGCCCAGCCTGGCCCAGCCCGGCCCGGCCCGACCCGACCCGTGGCGACGTTTTTGAGAAGCTCATATTCGATTCGATCATATTCGATTAGAACCACACTTTCGATTGACAAGCGGACTTCTTTGCTGAGCATCCCCATCCAACCTACCCTGTTTGAGATCGGTGCTGACTCATGTGGGACGTGGGTGACTACCACCGCACGTGGCGCGTGCCGCGTGAGGGGTGTTGAAAAGTGTTTTCTCGCAAAAACTCTGCAACGGCTGAGCCGATTGTGTTCAAATTTGGTGTGTGGTTAGAGACCCCTCAGCCATATTTTCCCCACAAGTCAGGGGTGGGTTGCCTCTGCACGTGCGCACGTGCACACCCCTATTATATAACTCAGGAACGGCTGAGCTGATTTTGTTCACATTTGGTGTGCGGTTAGGGACCTCTCAGCCGCCACTTTCCCACAAGTCATGGGTGGCGTGCCTCTGCACGTGCGCACCCTTTGTGTATCTCAGAAACTACTTGCCCGATGGAGTTGGAATTCGCCATACATTTCCTTCGCGCTCGCTCGTTCATCGCTAACTACGGCGACTTACTGGTTTAGTTGCTAGGATTTTATTTTCTCGTCTGTGACTTTGACTCATAAGAGGATGAATCGACTCAACTTTGACTTATGCAGCATCCAGGCGACTCAACTTTGACTCAAGCGACATCCATGTGACCCAAATCTGACTCAACTCAACCCCTCTATTTGTCTTAAATGACTCAACTCTGACTCAAATTGATCCCCTATTTTTCGTAAGCGATTCGACTCTGACTCAAGTTGAGTTGAGTCTGTTTTGAGTCAAATTTGACTCACCGACTCTGAGTCAAGCACAACTCTGCTTCGATGAGCTGCAACTCGTACATTATTGATTGCATTTCCAAAAAAAAATAAAGACAATTTTTCAAAATTTTGATTTTGTCACGTCATGATTTTGTGATTTATTTTTGGGTCATTTGTGGTTACCCCTAGCGCCTTGAAAGTCGAAAATATTTTGACGTCAAAAACATCTTTGATCAATTAGCTTTCAATACAAAAACAAACTGGATGTGGTTCTTTTGATAAATATTGTATTTATAATTTCAAAGATTATAATTGCATGATAATTGGGAGCAGATTCTGCTCCCTGCCCGAAATATACATCCTAGAGCTCAGGGATAGTCGCAAACGATACGTGGTTTTAGCTACATTATTTGTACTATTCAAAGTGCAAAATATTCCCAGAGGCGTAGGAAGGAGACCGAAAAAGGGATAACAATTTGAGTGAATGCGTGTAGAGGTTTTAACCCCTATAACTTGTATGAATTTCAAGAAAATTGCTTAAAATTGTCCAGAACCATGTTTTGATGATTCTGAGCCCAAGTGTTTCCATTTTTTTGGCTAAAAAACTAAACTTTTGAAACTTTATTTTCAAGTTTTTTCTTCTTCAAATTTCTAATACGAAAAGAGTACTGAAAAACTAATTAACCATTTTTCAATATCACACTCATCAAATAATCATCCAATTTCAACAGAAACGTCAACAAATGCCCAAAACCATGCCGCCATTGTGGCATGTCACTATATTGTGGCGTGCTTTTGGGCATATTTTTACATTTCTGGGGACATTCGAAAGTTGATCTGATGAATTTGAGTTACAAATAATTCATTTATTTTTCAGGATGAAATAAAAGTTATAAAAGAAATTGTTGATTTTTTTTTTTTTTTATTTGGCAAATTTATCAAACAAAAATAATGACAATATTCAATAATTGGGAGCAGATTCTGAAGATCTATGAAGATTTATGAAGTGACAATATTCAAGTTCTGAATCATCTAAAACATGGTTCTGGACAATTTTAAGCAATTTTCTTGAAAGTCATCCAAGTTATAGGGGTTTACACACGTTCACTCAAATTGTCAACCCTTTTCGGTCTTCTGCCTACGCCCCTGGGAATATTTTGCACTTTTAATAGTACAAATAATGTAGTTAAAACCACGGCGAATCGTTTGCGACTAGCCCTGAGTCGCTAGTATGTATATTGAGGACAGAGAGCAGAATATGCTCCCAATTAGCATGCAATTATAATATTTGAAACTATAAATAGAATATTTATAAAAAGAACCACATCCATTTTTTTTACTGAAAGCTAATTGATCAAAGATGTTTTTGACGTCAAAATATTTTCGACTTTCAAGGCGCTAGGGATGAACAAAAATGACCCAAAATAGATCACAAAATCATGACGACACAAAATTACAATTTTGAGGAAAAAAATGAGATAGCCAAAATATTTGTCATATCTTTGTCATTTTAACAACATACAGTTTTTGGGAACTGAAATCAAGAGAGTACGAGTTACAACTTATAGCTCATCAAAGTTAGCCTTGCTTAGTGACTTTTAAAAATGCCCGAGGTAATAACGCAAAAACGAGTGACCAGAGAGGTCTACGATTGTGACAGTCGTTTTCTGCGCATAGCATTACTCCAAACACCCATTTTCATCAAAATAAAAAATGGTCGGGTGTCAAATTTGGAAAAAATGGTCGTTTTGTCGTGGAATGCCCCAATATTGAAAACCACCAGCATTACATACTATATAGAACACTTTGTCGACTACATTTGACTCTGTATGGTTCTCGGCTACTGTCGACTGCTGGCGACTGCTGGCGACTGCTGACGGGCGTCGCGAGGCGTCAAGGCTGTACGTGTTGATCGTGTCAGTTGTCTAGTGACGGCGGCGGGCGAGTACACGGCGCTCCCATATTTCAGGAGCGTCACAGAGGGCGCGGTAAACAGCCACTTAGGTGGCCCGTCACGCACACCTGGTACGCAGTAGGTGGGCCGTCACGCACACCTGGTACGCAGTAGGTGGGCCGTCACGCACACCTGGTACGCAGTAGGTGGGCCGTCACGCACACCTGGTACGCAGTAGGTGGCCCGTCACGCACACCTGGTACGCAGTAGGTGGGCCGTCACGCACACCTGGTACGCAGTAGGTGGGCCGTCACGCACACCTGGTACGCAGTAGGTGGGCCGTCACGCACACCTGGTACGCACCGCGTCGGGCGGACAGAGATGGCCAGTGTTGCGACATCTCACCGGCGGACCAGGCCTGTGTGTACCGAGTACAGAGTATTAATGATCACCGCTCAGTAATCGCAGACGACGCGCGCAGCGTTTCACATGGGAATGGGCGCTCCTGGCGAGGAAGATATTTCATTAATGATGGTAAGAAATGACAAATTATGATCAGAAAATCAGCCGAACAATTACGGCCCAATCAATGCATTTAGTTGG
>JAXIVJ010002714.1:0-17500 GCA_036785665.1 Chirona hameri | reverse complement strand
ATGCGCTCCGCTCAGAGACCCTGCAGCTGGCCGACATCGTAAACTCCAGGCCGATGTGAGTTATGACGGCTGTATCCAGCAGTCTGGCCGACCGGCGAGCAGCGCACAACACAACACGACACAACACGGCGCGACACGACACAGCACGACACAACACGACACAACACGACACAACACGACACAACACGACACAACACGACACAATACGACACAACACGACACAACGCAACACAACACGACATATCACGACACAACACGACACAACACGACACAACACGACACAACACGACACAACACGACATATCACGACACAACACGACACAACACAACACAACACGACATATCACGACACAACACAACACAACACGACATATCACGACACAACACGACACAACACGACACAACACGACACAACACGACACACCACGATACACCGCGACACAACACGACACAACACGGCGCGACACGACACAACACGACACAACACGACACAACACGACACAACACGACACAACACGACACAACACGACACAACACGACACAACACGACACAACACGACATATCACGACACAACACGACACAACACGACACAACACGACACACCACGATACACCACGACACAACACGGCGCGAAACGACACAACATGACACAACACGACACAACACGGCGCGACACGACACAACACGACACAACCTGACACAACACGACACAACACGACACAACACGACACAACACAACACAACACGACACAACACGGTGCGACACGACACAACACGACACAACACGACACAACACGACACAACACGACACAACACGACACAACACGACACAACACGACACAACACAACACAACACGACATATCACGACACAACACGACACAACACGACACAACACGACACAACACGACACAACACGATACAACACGACACAACACGGCGCGACACGACACAACACGACACAACACGACACAACACGACACAACACGGCGCGACACGACACAACACGACACAACCTGACACAACACGACACAACACGACACAACACGACACAACACGACACAACACGACACAACACGACACAACACGACACAACACGACACAACACGACACAGCACGACACAACACGACACAACACGACACAACACGACACAACACGACACAACACGATACAACACGACATAACACGGCGCGACACGACACAACACGACACAACACGACACAACACGACACAACACGACACAACACGACACAACACGGCGCGACACGGTATCCAGCAGTCTGGCCGACCGGCGACCGGCGCCAAACACAACACGACACAACACGACACAACACGACACAACACGACACAACACGACACAACACGACACAACACGACACACCGCGACACAACACGACACACCGCGACACAACACGACACAACACGACACAACACGACACAACACGGCGCGACACGACACAACACGGCGCGACACGACACAACACGACACAACACGACACAACACGACACAACACGGCGCGACACGACACAACACGACACAACCTGACACAACACGACACAACACGACACAACACGGCGCGACACGACACAACACGACACAACACGACACAACACGACACAACACGACACAACACGACACAACACGACACAACACGACACAACACGACACAGCACGACACAACACGACACAACACGACACAACACGACACAACACGACACAACACGATACAACACGACATAACACGGCGCGACACGACACAACACGACACAACACGACACAACACGACACAACACGACACAACACGACACAACACGGCGCGACACGGTATCCAGCAGTCTGGCCGACCGGCGACCGGCGCCAAACACAACACGACACAACACCGCGCGACACGGCGCGACACGACACAACACGGCGCGACACAGCGTCAGTCTCTGCGATGTCGAATTGGAGGCAGCGATGCGATGGCGGGCCGTCGGCAGGCAGGAGTTGAGAGTCAGGGCAGGAGTTGGAGACTGGAGAGTCAGGGCAGGAGCTGGAGAATGGAGAGTCAGGGCAGGAGTCAGGCGGGTGTGACAGGTAGACTGTACCGCAACACAGCACCGGTGGCAGGGGAGGGAGGGGTGGTGAGCGGGGCCGGGCGCCGCGCGGCGTAATGCGGCGTGACTGGCGCTTTGTGCTTAATGAGGTGCTGTTTATGGGTCATGTTTAATGAGCTGCAGTTTAAGGTCATCGTTTGCGAGGCGTCAGCTGGTACTGTTCCGCGGAATGGGATTGTAAAATGCCACCACAACCGTGGCGTACCATGTGCCACCACAACCGTGGCGTACGATACATAATCATGGTCGTTAGAACACCAAGAGGCTGCACTATTTCTGTGTTGTCCATTAGAGGGACATCAACTGTGGTGGGAGGAGCAATGCATGCCATTGTTGAAAACATATGTGCATGTACTGAAATAAAAATGAAAGAATACAAAACTCAAATCCACTTTGAAACGATCATAACTATTGCATGTAGCTTTTCGCAATGCGACATCCACCAAATAAATTATGTACATTATCACTATATGTTACATTTCGTTAAAGACGACCATTCATGTCCATTTATTTGAACTACCTTCTTTTACTTCCTCTATTATTTAACACATTATTTTGTGTTCAGAAGATGTTGGGTATGCATATGTCATGAGTTTTATCCAGCGCTACGGAGTCGAAGTTGGGGGATCGGAGTCAGAGTCAGAGTCGGAATTGGTCGGAATCGGAATGCCATATATGGTACCTGTGGTAAGACCCAGCTCCACCGTATTCAAAAGTTGCTAATTTTTCTGTGCGCGCGAGATTAGTGGTAGGCGTAAGTACGATCATATCAGATGTGCTCAGACATCTGAAGTGCACTGAAAAAAGACACCCGTACGTGGATTGGCACACCGTCAAAATGTCCGCCCCAGAGCTGTGTTTTGCAACATCTCCTTAGGGTATTGAACAATAAAAAACGGTGTAAAAAAGAGTCAGACTACAAAATAGTGTTTTCTGGGACCTTCAAGAGAATCACGACTCTCTTGAAGCAGGGGCAGAGTTTCCTATACACTTGGTGGGGCGACTGCCCCACCAACATTGGTCTTTGCCCCACCAACATTGATTTTTGCCGAACCAACTTTAGAAGTAACTGGAGCTGGCCAATATACTTGCACAAGTAACATCAACTACTTCTGACGTCTTTAAAATGTTAAATTAATTCAATCTGAGGAAGAGCTGCTATCGCTATATTTTTGACATTAACACAAAATAAATTAGGGGATGATATATAATTAAATGAATGTATAACATAAGCAGAATATAGTACTAGCGCCTTACACCAGTTTCATCAGAAATTATATCATGATTGGAGCATCTGCAAAACATGTTGCTTGATGGCTTTGTAGCTAGGCCTGAAACTACAGCAGCTTTTACATTTACATTAAGTAAAGGCCTTCAAATCTGGCAAAACTTTGTTGAGTCAAACATAAATGGCATCACCAAACTGTGGTTATCACCACCACACCTTTCCATAAACGTAGAATGTCAAAGAGCACAAGAAGTTTCAGAAAGTAGCAATCCTGTAGCCTAGTATCTCTGAACCTTAGTTATTTTTTCCAGGACCATCATAATCCTTCATGATAGTGGCTGTGACTTGGACTGACGGCGGATGCACACTCAGTTAGTTGGCAAGTACCATGAGCACCAATGGATGAGACCTTTCTTGTTAATTTGGGCGAAATAACTTATAAAAAGTTACATTTTCAGGAAAACAAAAACATCTGAAGAACATCTGTATTGCATGCAAGGGAAATACAATTTAATGAAATGCAAACCAGAAATAAAAGCTCTAATACTGAAACATTTTGGCCAAGAAACCAATATAAGATAACCATATGCCTATACTAAGATATTGAGGAAGCAAAATAGCGATATACACTTTTCATCTACCAGCCCTTTTCACCACAACCTTCACCACAACTTGTCAGCAAAAGTTTCAGTGCGTGGATTTTGTATCTAATGAAGTCAATTTCACAGCCACACTGACGGTGGCACAATTTCACAGTAGGTAACCTCAAGAGCTACTCATTTGACTTTCTGAGACAATATTTTTGTTACAAAAATCAAGCAATGGTGGATGCCAACATTTTTATTGTAATTTTACATTTTCTTTTCATTGTTAAAATCCCAGTTTTCAAAGCAATGCTATTTCAAAGAAGAAGAACAAAACACATTAACAAGTCTTGTTTGTTGTGACAAATGCTGCGTGAATGTTTCGAATGAAAATGTTAAATTGTTGTTATGTATCAGAGTTTTGTTGTACATACTTCAAGTAAAATTATGCCCAATATATATATTTTTTAAATTCTGTAAACATTTTCCATTTGGTGTACACATTCACTGGTAGTGACCTTTGATGTTGCATAGCGTGTAAGTATTGAATCACAAAGTATCCCTTATATGCTCTGTTGAGTGTTGTAAGAGGAGTGCATACCAACCTACCATTTTTCATATTTTGACTAGTGACCTTCCTGAAGATATCTGAAGACCCAAGGAGAAACTTTTTTCCCCCAAGGACCTGTTTCACTCACTGCCTTGGTGTCTGGTATGCTGATGTTATTGTTATGTTGTTGAGGCTGATATAGCCTGCCTTCCTGAGCAGAGATGTGCCACGTCCTTGGTGTAAGGTTCAGTGTTTGTTTTTTCCTTTCCTGCCTTGGTAATGTTTGGTGGAGTGGAAGGCATTGTGGTTTTAATTAACTTGAAAATGAGATTTGTTGGCTGTATGCCCTCTGCTATTCCTTCCTGATATTAGGGAGTGTAAAAATGGGTAGAGTGCACAAAATGATTTATTTATATGTTGATTGTAGTATTTTGGAGTAGATTTAACTATTTAAAATTACCTATGGCCATGACAAGTGCATTTTTGTTTATTGTTCTAGACAATTAGCAGCTTTTTGGATTTAGCGCGCTGAGTCACTCGATATCCCAGGTTAACGCGCTGGTGTCGTTCTACCGGGACTCACCCGAAGCGTCTTAAAGGGAAATAATGACCTTTTGATTTTGTTAGCAACGATTTCTTAGGCTACCGTTATGGTTTTAAAATTATTTTATTTAAATTTAAGAATTATATAAAATTATTCCCAAATTCAAAGTTGTAAGTTTGGAAAAAATACAAAACAAGTACCTTGTGTACTTCATGAAGGTCATTGACAAATTCGTCCTTCCCTACCATTGTTTACATCGAGTGCGCGGCATTTTTGGAGGCTCTGTGACGTTTCCGATCAAACTGAGCGCTGTTCGGACACACGCTAGTAGCGCTAGTAGCGCTTTCGTTCTCCATGGCAACCAGGCGTTAGCCAATCAAAAGCCAGAAAGGGAATACGTTCTGGCTTTTCATTGGCTCACGCCTGGTTGCCATGGAGAACGAAAGCGCTACTCGCTACAACTCGCCACAATGGTTAAGTGCGCCGAGAAGCATGATAATGACTTTGTAGACAAATCGCCGACGCTAAATAGGTCGCCGTCGATGTGCATCGATGAGCTTCCGATTTAATTGCCAGTTTTGTGTTATTGTTTGTTAGTTTTTTTTGGGGAAAAATTCTTATTTTTCATGATAATATAAAGCATAGTGTTATATACAGCCACAGACAAATTATACAATACTCCTAATGTTGAAAACAAATGAATCGATTTTCAAAAATTGAGGGTCGCAACCACTAACTATGCCGCCGTTGATGTGCATCGATGAGCTTCCGATTTTATTGCCACTTTTTCCAATCCCTGTTAGTTTTAGAAGATCGCCGGGCGTATAATCACAACGAGTAGAACGCACAATATATTTTCCACTCCATTGGGTAAAAAAACAATACGGGAAAAGCCCGCAGTTTGATGAGGACCAAAAGTACTTGCAAGTACCGGTCGTTAAAAGTGTGGAACGCTTATCAACTTTAACTTGAAATATCTCTCGGTAGGAAAGTTTTCATGCAAAATGTGATGAATTTACAAAATATTTTGGTCTCGTCTGGCGATTTCAAGTGCTAACTCCATTTTTGTGGAAAAAGGTCATTATTTCCCTTTAAAGGAAATAGTTCACCTTCGGGAAAAATTTCAGAACACGATTTTATTATATTTTTTAATACAGTTTCTTTTTTTATTTTTAAAAATGGTCCTACATCGCGCCAATTCAGGACAGAAGGTCGTACATTATTAATTGTATCGTGTGCGTTATTGGTCTGCGCATGCTCTGTGTAGTGCTGGCACAATTCAGACGGTACGGTATATCATATATGCGCCGCATTCCTTCGCCAAAAAGTCAAATATCTTCGGCTGGAGAGTCTTTTCAGTCAAGAAAACAGTCAAGATAAGGATTTCTCAACACGGGCTACAAAACTGCTATCTCAGTTTAAAACTAATGTTGAAGGTGGACTATTTCCTTTAAGGGATTTAATTTTGCCACACCAACTTATTTGGAAAAACTCCACCCATGTCTTGAAGGAGCCAGGACTCCCGTTGGGAAGGTGTCATACACCATTTTGCAGAGTCTGACTCTTTTTTTACGCCGTTTTTTTAGTGTTCGATACCCCAAGGAGGTGTTGTAAAACACCCCTCTGGGGCGGACATTTTGACAGTGTCATTTTTTCAGTGTGGTTGCGAGCGGAACAGCTGGTTAGCTACCACCAACTGCGCCTAGCTTAAACTCCTCTGGACACCGGTCTTCCACCAGATATCGCCGCTATGTTTACCTATGTCGTGACGCCGTATCATACCCGACAAACGGGCCTGTTGTGTCACCCACGGGCGAAGACTTGTTCTGGCAAAAGCCGACTGGCTCACTGTAGCCCATTGTACAATCGTTTGCCATCTGAGATAAAGGGCTTGACCCGTCATGTTTTTAAACAGAAGCTCAAGCAGTTGCTTCTCCAAGAGACAAATGACAATGTGACGCCGTGAATAGTGTGGAGTGTGTCTGTGGTGTGGTTGCTTTTACGCCTCTTTTTTAAGCCATCTGTTGTATCTAAGTGACGTGTGCGCAGAATAGCCATAGTACTGTGGATGTGACCCGAAATAATACATGAACATGAATCGGTTATTTGTGCCGAAGTCAGAGTCAATAAAATTGTGCCGACTCCGACTCCGGCTGGCAGGTGTGAGCAACGTATATTGGCAACCTATTTTTGCAAGTGTAGAGTCTACGTTTTCGAAATATATTGCTTTAGAGAAAAATCTGTTTTGGGGTATATCTTGATACTTTTGCCAAACCAATGCCATATTCAACATTTTCAGGTACGAATACCCCTAATTAGCACATTCGCAGTGATTTGGCAAAGTGGGTGGTTTCTTTTAAAGGGAAATATTGACATTTTCCCACAAAAATAAGTTATTTCTTGAAATCGACAGGACGAGACCAAAATATATTGTAAATTGATCACATTTTGCATATAGAATTCCTACCGAAAGATATTTCAAGTTAAAGTTGATAAGCGTTCCGCACTTTTAACGACCGGTACTCTCAAATACTTGGTAACGAATTTCGGTTCACACAAAAATATGGTATTGCTTTTTGACGAAATGGTATGGAAAATATGTCTTGACTCTGTCTATTATGATTATATGCCATACTATCCTTAACAATCAACTAACATTGAATAACAAGGTATCACAATTAGCAGTTAACTTATGCACCCAACGACGGCCTTAGTTAGTGGTTGCGACCCTCAATTTTTGAAAACAATTGTCATAATGGTTAATTTATTTTCAACATTAGGAGTTTTGCATAGTTTTGTCTCTGGCTGCATATGATACAATGATTAAGCTTATCAATAAAAATAACCACTTTACCAAAACAATAAGCAAACAGCGAAAAAGTGGCAATGAAATCGGAAGTTCATTTATGCACTCAACGGCGACCTATTTAGTGTCGGCGATTTGTTTGAGGAACATTGTCTTGCAGTGCTTTCAAAGGAAAGAAAAGCGCCAGATATGTCACGCCCAAATATAGGGAAGGATCATACCGTTCGCCACCACATATAAGTACATATATTTAAATTTCCCAAATTTTAATTATCGAAATAGAAAAAGTTGTTATTTCACCTTTAAATTGAGACACGATCTGATACCATACATGTTGAATAAGACAATGCAGAAAAATAAATCAAAAGGTCAATATTTCTCTTTAAGAAGAATCTCGCTGGAGTAAGTTTCACGAAACTAAGCTCTATGAAACTGAAGTTTCATGAGCCACAATTTACGGACCTTCGTATAATCGGCTGTTTCTTAGATTTTCTAAGATTTACTCCGGCGACGTAAATCGTAAGTTTTATGCAAGAGGCCTCTGGTCGGAGACCCAAATATTTCCTATAGGAAATATACAGAGGTCTCCGGACGCCCGACGGTCGGGAGGTCCCCCGTCTCAGGACGCCAGACGGTCGGGAGGTCCCCCCGTCTCCGGACGCCAGACGATCGGGAGGTGGCAGCTGATTCGCATCCGGCGGCAGCGTTTTGGCGTCATCAAGGCTACTTAAAAGCCAAGGCTTATCACTTGATATGGGGAGCCTTTGAACGAGAAGAAAAAAAATATCGCATTGGTTTCTTTCTTTAAAGGGAAATATTGACCTTTTGATTTATTGTTCTGCATTATCTTATGCAACATGTATGGTATTCAATTGATCAAGTCTCGATTCAAAAATGAAAGAACAACTTTTTCTATTTCGAAAATTAAACTTTGTAAAAAAAGCAGGTACTTCTTTCGTATTTTATGACCGGTGTTTTCCCTCCACTATGGGGAGCACGACATATCTGGTGCTTTTGTTTCAATTTGTTCAACGTTGAATAATGACAATAACTTATATTGCTTTTAGGAAATACCAAGTGTTTGTTTGTTGGGGTTTTAAGGCGCGCCGACTCCTAAGGTCAATTTGCGCCAACAAATACCAAGTGTATGGGTGACCAAAGTTAAGAGCAATTTTGGTACCCTTAAATTGAAGTGATGAAATGATGGTTCAGCTCAAGTAGACCAACCTCAGAAAATAATTAAGTGATTCAACATTTATTTAGTTGTTATATTCAAATGCTACAAATGAACTGCATACATCAGGAAAAGGGGACGTCGAAAAATATTGTTTCTACGAAATACCAAGGGTATGGGCGACCAAAGCGAAGAGCAATTTTCAGACACTTTATGAATTGCAAAAATGATGTTTGAGCTAATCCAAACCCACAGTACCGCTAGACAAGGTACATTTCAGAGTTATTGAGCGATTGTATTCAAATATATACAAAAACGAGCAGGAAAAGTATTTTAAGTACCCAAAAATGTGCCACCTGTAGGTACTTCCCGAGTACCATTGATTTCAGCGTGGAACGGCTAGCGTTTTCAGATTGAAATAACTTCGGTTAGAGACATTTATATGCTTAATGTGAATGGAATCCTGCAGTGCGAGCCATGTCATTATAATAATATCGTGCAGTATCTTATATACGGGTAAGAATGTATACCCCCATGGCAGAGTGGCAATGGCAATGGAGCTGATTCCAAGGCGTTTGATTTTACCTCGCAGAATGCTGGTTAATATTTTTTTTGACAACACTTTGTCTCCTTGTCAGGAAACAAAAGGTCAATTTGGTCTCTGACTTTGTCCATGAAGTCGGGATGTTTTTCCAGCCCCGCAGTGCTGGGTACCGGGGCCAGGCTCAGTAAGTGTATTGTTCCCCTCCAGGCCTGGCTCGCAGGCTCGGGGCAGTACAGGGGCCAGGCTCAGGTGTATTGTTCCCCTCCAGGCCTGGCTCGCAGGCTTTGGGCAGTACCGGGGCCAGGCTCAGTAGGTTCGGGCCGTTTATTGTTCCCCTCCAGGCCTGGCTCGCAGGCTCGGGGCAGTGCATGGGCCAGGCTCAGGTGTATTGTTCCCCTTCAGGCCTGGCTCGCAGGCTCTGGGCAGTACCGGGGCCAGGCTCAGTAGATTCGGGCCGTGTATTGCTCCCCTCCAGGCCTGGCTCGCAGGCTCTGGGCAGTACCGGGGCCAGGCTCAGTAGGTTCGGGCCGTGTATGTTCCCCTCCAGGCCTGGCTCGCAGCACGCCAGTGGGCTGCGTGCGCATCTACCTCCCTCGCTGCCTCCCTGCCTCTGTCCCCTATAGAATTTAGCCGGCAAAAACAGCGTGCTAGCAAAAACGGTACGTCGGATCGCGCTCGGCGCTGCCGGCGGGCATTTACATAGCCGCGGAGCTGCGGGGCACTGCGGGCCGCCCCCAGTTGGCCAGCTCGCGGGACATGGCAGGCCGCTAGAGTTTCACGGAGACGGCGCAAAAACCAGCCGCCATGCCCCGCCGCCGGGGAGCGCAGTGGCGCCCGATCGCCGGATCGCCGGATCCAGGGGACTGAACAGTGCACACCCTCTCCACGGCGAGGGAGGCACGGCACGGTCTGTTCACTGAGAAGCCATACACCTGCGACACCTGAGACACCTGCGCGCCAAACTGAATAAACAGCAAACGGCAATCGTAGACGGTCCGAATACAAAAAGGATGGATTTTACGAACATGATGATTCATATATTTTGTAATGCCTGTATCATTTAACATTGTGTTAGTTCTTGATTGGTCGAAAGTGTCTGAAATCCTTGATGCACGTTTCAGTTCGTTTTAGCCCTATTCCTGTATAGGGCTCATACCACTATCCACCAGGGGTGTATTGTGTATATTTGATAAATGAGCCAGGTCTTGGGCTTGGTGACTTTCTGACACTTCAATGCGCATGCAACATGCGTATATGTAGTTTGAACCAATTTTGCATCCCTGGCTGGCCTGGGACCGTTTTGGGGAGAGCATACTTCGGCATGTTGACCTGAAGGCAATTAATACATAATTCGCGGAAAATAGAATGCTGACGGAAAATGTTGCTAAAAATGCATATGAGAATGTGTGTTACGTCGATTGCGGCACGACGATTCGTTTGAGCCCCTGCCCTATTTGCCACGATAAGTTATCGTTATGATGATGGAAAAGAGGCTCGAAACAAGCTGAAAATAATTAAATATCTCGGGAAAAGGGCGACTCTTTGGGCAATGGAACTTCAAATGAGACACTCCCTAAATAAATAAATATAAATATATATATATATATATATATATATATATATATATATATATATATAGATAGATAGATAGATAGATATATAGATATATAGATAGATAGATAGATAGATGGATAGATAGATAGATAGATAGATAGATAGATAGATAGATAGATAGATAGATAGATAGATAGATAGATAGATAGATAGATAAATATTTATATATATATATATATATATATATATATATATATATATATATATATATATATATATATATATATATATATATATACATATATATATATATATATATATATATATATATATATATATATATATATATATATATATATATATATATATATATATATATATATATATATATATATATATATATATATATATATATATATATATATATATATATATATATATATATATATATATATATATATATATATATATATATATATATATATATATATATATATATATATATATATATATATATATATATATATATATATATATATATATATATATATATATATATATATATATATATATATATATATATATATATATATATATATATATATATATATATATATATATATATATATATATATATATATATATATATATATATATATATATATATATATATATATATATATATATATATATATATATATATATATATATATATATATATATATATATATATATATATATATATATATATATATATATATATATATATATATATATATATATATATATATATATATATATATATATATATATATATATATATTATCATATTAATACATGTAACTGTATGTACATTCACTCAGGACTGAAACACTCGGCTGAGTTCGGGAGGCCTAGGCGCTTATCATGTTCTGAGACATGAGTGGCAGTAATCCTGTCCAGCGGCGCCTGAATCCTGCAGCTCAAAACACCGCGATCCTGCAGCTCAGCAGATCTGTGCAGAGCTGTGCAGCCGCGTTGAGCCGCCCGCCAGCTGCGTCGGCCAGAGCGGACCCCAGTCCAGTCATGTCCGGAGCCCGATCTGACCGGATTTCACAAATCCCGCCTACTCGGGGAGCGGGTCCCGGCCCTGAACTGTCTGAGTCACTCAGAGCCGTGATCGGCGTAATTGTTGTAATTACAGGAGCGGCCGGTCAGGACGATAGAGATGTGGCCGCGCCGGGTTTGAACGCCGGGTCAAAGGCCCCGAACGGACGGATGGCGCGGGAGGACCGGGGAACAGGGCGACGGACGGGACAGAAGGGCCGTGACAAGCTGGGAAAATATAGCGGCTGTTAATGAGTATACGGCCAACACGGGCGAACCAGTGATCTCTCAGAGCCGCAGAGATAATACAGGTTGACTACCGAGAGGTCAGCATGAACAGAGATAATACAGGTTGACTACCAGTGCTCTCAGAGCCGCAGAGATAATACAGGTTGACTACCGAGAGGTCAGCATGAACAGAGATAATACAGGTTGACTACCGAGAGGTCAGCATGAACGCCTTTCGCGACTCAGATCTGCAAGAAAGAGTTCTGCGATTTGTAGAATAATGAATGCATTGAATGCACACCAGAGGCTCCGTCATGCCTTTGAAGTTAGGGGTGGGGGGCGAGATCCAGGGAATCCAAGTAGCCATTCAGCGAAAAGTTATTGAGCAGGGGTAAAAAAAAAAGTCAGGGGCAGGTTAAAATAATTAATAATGAGAGCAAAGTTTGTTTCTGACATTGGTCAGGACCAGACGTCTGTCTCAGGACCAGGGGTGTAGCTTCTCAAGACAAGTTGGGGGCTGAGCTGGTAAAAATCGCTTCATGGGATATAATGACCTTTTGGTTTTGTTATCAACAGTTTCTTTGGCTACCGTTATGGTATTAAAATGATGTGATCTAAATTTAAGAATAAAGTACAATTATTCCCTAATTCAAAGTTGGAAGTTTGGACAAATTAAAATGCAAGTACGTATACTTCTTTCGGAGTTCATGATCGGTGTTTTCCCACCACTAACAAAACGCGACATATCTGGCGCTTTTGTATCAATCTGTTCAACGTTGAATATGAATTACCTCTCAACAAATCGCCGACACTAAATAGGTCGCTGTCGATGTGCATCGATGATCTTCCGATTTAAAGGGACTGTCCCACTTTTTTGAAAGTGGTCGAATCATACTTAATTGTATGTCTACATGCAGGCGCGTCGCCACGAAATTTTGAGTGGGGGGGGGGGGGGGGCGGACCCATAAGTCCATATTTTCCAGTCAACAATCAACATTATGGCACGCACTAGTGATGACATTTTCAGAAAATTCCTGAAACTTGACCAAACCGATACCAATTTCATTGTAGCTATGCTGACCGAAAACCAAACCGATTTTCCCAACCCAAAAATGACCGACTTTTGACCGACTTTCAATATTCGTGTAAGAGGTTGGCAAGCGTTACTTTGAATATGCAGGTGCATTTTTTAGGGAAAGAAATACCTCAATAATACTTAATAGTATTGATGATCAGAATCCAAATTAATTGCCTGACATTCTTATTTCCCAGCTGGATACCTGCAGAACATGCCGAACTTCCTGCAAAGAAGTGGCCGGTCTGATGCATATCGCTGACTTGCTTGACCGAAACATACCCAAAATTTGTTCTCTGAACAACCAATAACCGATTCGGTACTGGAATTGTTTGGGTATACCAAAATTTTGGTTACCGAATGACATCACTAGTACGCACGCATTCAGAAGAGCCGACTCTATTTCCGTTCTTTCATTTTCATTCAACTATTTTAATGAGGATCACCAGAACTCTTACTTCATGAGTTTTTCCTTCTTCCAGATATTAATAATTTGACACATTAAGTTTTATCCACACTACGTTGCAGCCTGAAACCAAGTCCGTTACATCGCCTTAGTGCTTACCAGGAATGCGTCAGGAATCCCAAAAGTCAAAGTTCGCTGGTGGAATTTTAATGTTCTTATGAAAGAGCATGTCTCAGTGATGGTGACTTCATGGACAAAATAGTTGAGAAAGCTCTGTGGAAGGAACATGACCCAGTTGATTGTTGCGATGTCGGGATGCGGTCGCTAAAGCCGCGAAAGAATGCGCCTGGCGCGGATATTTCACTCTTACCGCCTCGGGTAGACTTCTTAGCCCGTTCGCCGGCACTGCTATTTTGCCGGTTCTTGACATATTTCTCACTATGCACAGTAGTCCACAAACCAAAACATATCCTCAGTTGTAAACATGCTGTTCACCCTTGACATGAATGCACTTCAGGTTGTCAAAGATGTTCTGTTACATTCAAAAATTACACCTATATGGACACAATGTATCGGCCAAATTCTGGTCTGACGCAGGGTTCTATGTCAGATGCCAGTGGCGTACCGAGTATACGGTCATTCGGGGCATGACCTGGTCCTTTGGACTCGAGGCGCCCATGCAAAGCTGGCGCCCCTCCGATCAGTGAAGGCGCCACTCCGGCCAGTGAGGACGCTCTCCCGGCCAGTGACGGCGCTCTTGCGGCCAGTGACGGCGCCCCCGGCCAGTGAGGACGCTTCCTGCCATAGACGGCGCCTCTCCGGCACGTGACAGCACCCCTCCGGCCAGCAACGGCGCCCTTCCGAACAGTGACGGCGCCACTCCGGCCAGTGAAGGGGCCTCTCCGGCCAGTGAAGGCGCCCATCCGACCAGTGACGGCGCCCTTCCGGCCAGTGACGGCGCCCTTCCGGCCAGTGACGGCGACACTCCGGTCAGTGACCGCGCCCCTCCGGCGAGTGACGGCGCCCCTCCGACCAGTGACGGCGCCCCTCCGACTAGTGACTGCCCCTCTCCGGCCCGTGACGGCGCCCCTCCGGCCAGTCACGGCGCCCCTCCGGCTAGCGACGGCACCTCCTCCAGCCAGTGAAGGCGCCCCTCCGTCCGTCCGTAGGCGCCCCCTGCAAAATGTTCGCCCTGTCGATCGGGTGGCGCCCCTCAAGGCTGTATCAAGGATGTATCCAATTGGTTTCGTCCCAAAAATTCTGCCCCGCACAGGGGCGTCGCCACCGATTTTTTTTTTACTGGGGGGGGGGGGGGGGGAACGCAGTCACAGTCGCAGTCAAAAGCAAAAGTTGTTGTTGACCGGGGGGGGGGGGGGGGGTAGCGTTGGGTCGTCAGCGCAGTGCGAGAAGAGTCGTTGAGCAGGGGGGGGGGGCGGGGGTGACGTCGGGTCGTCAGTGCGATATAAAAAAAATACGGGGGGGGGGGGGGGTGGGGCGTCAGGTCGTTGGGGGAGGGGGGGGGGGGGAGGGGGAGGGTTCCTAATTATCCTGCGCCCCGCTGGGGTATTCACCCGAACACGCCCCCTCGTTATCTTCCGATTCAATAACTGCAGCGACAGGCGCAAGGCAGCAATCGAAAGCTCTCAATGAGACGCATCTAAAGAATACGCGATATTGCCAAAATAAGGTCACATGTCAGGTCACAGCCAGGTCAAGAGTCAAAATCGAGGCATTTGAGTTAACCCGCGAGTTACTGGAGGGGGGGGGGGCTATTTTTTGCCCCCTCCCGTTATTTTGCAATAACTCCTAAACGAACACCCGTATCGTCACCAAACTTACAGTACCTTCTCTCACATCAATTCTACACATGTTGGCAAAAATAAAAAAATGAGGCTATTATAGGTCAACCGGTAATGACGTCAGAGTGACGTCATGTTCTTCGGTTTTAGTTGCAAAATAATGGTTTTCAGAAAACGCTGTCAAAGGTATGATATTTGAGATAAACTAAATTGTGTTAAATCAAATTACTGACAATAGACTGGGCTATCAAACTGTTGTCTCGGATTTTTGATTTTTTTTAAATTCAAAATTTTGAGAAATCAAGACATTTTTTTTTGTTTTTACAAAATTTTCAAGAAAAAATCCGAATTATCCCAAAACCGGAATACATGTGATCGAGACGTATGCGGTGAATATGTGTACCAAATTTAAAGTCGATATCTTTAAAAATGACCGAGTTATGACCTTTAAATGACAAAAATCGACCACTTCTCACAGCATTACTATGACAAAAAAACGCATTTCCATTTCTGCTTTTTACTTCTATTTATATGGAACAAACAATGTTCTAAGGTAATTTTTCGCGTTCTAGACGAAAAATAAACCCATAAACATGTGTTACAACGCCTAATGACCGTAATCTGCAGTTTGACCTCGTGACCTCGGATGACCTTAACCTGACCCAAGGTCATAAACAGCTTAGAAAGGTACTTAGAAGTGTCAGACACACGAATCATACCGATTTATCAACGGCTTATGCGTTTAATATCGCAATTTTGCGCGACAATTCCATCAATAGAGACCTTTTGACACGGTCAAACATTTTGTACTTGACCTGACCTGTGACGTCATCGGTGACCCCGAGGTCAACAATATTATGTTTCCCTCGATGAATTTCCCAGAGCTAGAATGCCGTTTGAATTTTTATATTCGGTCCAGTAGTTCCGGAGATCAGAGGGGAGGGGGGGGGGGGGGGCAAAAAATAGCGTCCCCCCAGTAAGTCGCGTTATGAAATATACCCCAGTAACTCGCGGGTTAATGGGCCATACTTTCCATCCAAATCTTTAGATTGCGACTATTCTCGCACAAAGTGCTCTCAAAGGTACAATTAATTTCCCACATAGCGAAAATGAAATTGTAAGCAAAGGTCAAGGTGAAGGTCAGGTCGCAAAAGGTCACTATTGGTAAGAGGTCTACGAAAGCCATGCAACACATGTTTTATGGGTTATTTTACACGTGTAATTCGATAGTAGTAGCTATTTTCACAACCTGACCCCATGTAATGGGCTTTAGGTCAAGGTCAGGTCACATAAGAAAAACATTTGAAATTGATTAATGTAAATACAAAAGGCATGTTTCTAGACCAGTTATATCTCAGAAATACAGTGGTGGGATATTTTTGTCTGTATCTGGTCACTAAAAGCCAAAACATACAACTAAAAAATGACGTCATGAGTTACTTATACTTAGGAAGCCATAAGTCAGTTAAAAATATATATATTGCTTTGAAATTTGGTTTGGTTATCGTCCATACTTCGTTCTCCAATATATTCAGTTTGTTAAATATCGTTGAAAATGTTGATTTTGCGGATTTTTTCCCCGAACAAGGAGTTTTATTTTTGTTTTTGGGGTTGAAATCTCAAAATTTCGAAAATCTGAGATAGCCATTTTGAAGAGAATGTCATTGGCATCATTTTCATTTTCTTTGTTTGCAGTTGTTTGTTTGTTCATTTTCTTTGTACATAAATACATATTTAGTGTTAAATATTTAACTGGTGCTATTTGCTTGCAACGTCATAACGCTCTGGCTCACTAGCGGTCCCTGGCGGCCAACTGCTGCATCAA
>JAXIVJ010002713.1:0-104751 GCA_036785665.1 Chirona hameri | reverse complement strand
TATATATATATATATATATATCTATATATATATATATATATATATATATATATATATATATATATATATATATATATATATATATATATGTATATATATATATATATATATATATATATATATATTACATGAGGTGCCGCAATCACCAAGGCTATGTCTTGTGTTGATCACGGGGTCACAACATTTCCTCAATATTGTCGAGATGCCATAAATGCCGTGTGAAATTGCTGAGGTTTAGTCTCCTTGTGCTCAGTGAATAATTGCATTTAATTAACATTCGCTAACTGTTACTCTATTAAATTATTAATGTGACAGTCATATTTCACGAAACTATGACACGCCACACACAATCCTTCATTTCAGTTATGCGGATTATGTGGCAAAAGACGACATTTCAAGGATTTCATTTGCAGGATTAGGTGGCTCCGATCTGACCAAATGCTCCAGTATTTACCGGCTCTGCCTAAGATGTGAAAAGGAATGGATTACCACAATCACTGTCCAATCCACCACTGTTCCAATGCGCCCGACTTGGAGGTATACTCAGTATTCCGCGACTAGTGCAACACCACAGTTTTGTAAGTTTGGGAACTTTTCTCGTTGACTTGAAATTTAGTTCACAAGTTCAACAACTCCAACAAGTAGTTGGAACAGGAACGTGAGATTCAGGCGACCGTCTGAGAAATAAAGTCAAGGAGCGCTCGAATATATGAAAAGTCTGGGTATTCTGAGGAGCACAGTTGTTTTCAAAGAAAGCGTCTTGGCTATTGGATCACTCCTTCTAATATATTGAGATGTCCATGCCCCTTTGAATTCTGCGGTAAACGCTGAAGCATCTCCGTCCGGCGCTATCAGATCGAACGCCTGACAATGTCATCAGATCGGACTACTGACAATGTCAGTTGATACCTTGTCACAGAAAACAAAAACAGCCGAGAAATGAGAGTTCCGTTTCCATCGAGCACCTTGTGGGATCGGAAATGTTGCAAAGTAATATTTGCGATGCATCGCAGTTGCTTCCATTTTTCAAGCGACATTTTCATTGAAATTAAATCAACCTTCATCTGCCGTGAAGTTTTCAGCATATTACCACATGCTGAGATGTCCTTTCAACATTAGCACGTGCTTTTGTGAAAAGTAATGCATTAGACATGATAGTTTTATTCGCAATCAATGACAACATGTGTTTTTTAGGAACTTGCCTTGCATGTTGTCATTGATTGGGAATACAACTTTTGGGAAAAGCTTTCGGCCCGCTGCGGCAACAATGATAACAAACTCTGTTAAAGGTATTTGTGAAACGATTTTGACCCAGGTCATTTTGATTTTCCCAGACAATTATGGATGTCGTTTCCAACACAATGGAAAGCATGGTTAGTTCTAGACATATCTGCCAAAATTGCTTTGAGATACACAGCAGCACACCGAACGTAAAATCCCCAATTTATAAATTGCCAAAGCAAGCCTCATTCACCGACTTTTTAGCTTAAATGTAGCCGAATGTCTTGATGGATGGCTTTGTGTTCATAGTACAATGATAAAACTTACCGTGTAGCCAGTACTTTTAACCACCACCTAGTAATACAATTCCAGTTCAACATACAGGGTGATCGTAAATGAATGATACAAAAATGAACTTGATTCATGGACATGAAATTATGTGTATTGATAAAAGAACACACAGTATGTTTGAAAATGTTTGTATATTTCATATTCGTAACATTACACTTCTCTTGCTTTGGTATGCACATCACAGTAGGTGCTCGAAATGACCCCCTTCTGAGCCACACACAGCTCCGCCCGCCTATGCGTATGTCGGACAACCTTTCGTCGAAGACTCTCTGCGTCCAGGTTTCTGACGCCGTCCTCCACGACCTGCTTTAGCTGCACGATCGTGGTTGGTTGAGCTTTATAGACATTGGTGGAGATACTAGACCACAGGCTGAAGTAAAGACACGATAGATCAGGGCTGTATGGAGGCGAGTGGTGTTCGCTCTTGCGGCTGATCACCCGATCTCCGAACTTCAAACGGAGGAAGTCCATAACCTGCTTAGTGACGTGTGTGGGTTCCCCATCTTGCTGAAACCAGTACTGACGTGCTGTTGCTCTGTGTCGTACTGCTGGACAGAGTCCCAGAATACAGTTTGTAGCATGTGGAGATAGGAGGCACCGTCCACGGTCCCAGTGAACCAGTGCAGGAGGCACTTCCCGTCCACCACACCTAACCAGGCCATGACCTATCTGTTGCGTCTCTTGCATTGCGCGATCAGGTGGGGGTGACTGTTGCCCACATCACGTGGTTTTTGCAGTTTTTTTTTCTTGCAAAACAAACCACTTCTCATCGCTCCATAGAGGACACGTTCAAACGATTCCTCGTCATGTGTGAGCCAGAACTCACAGGCTGTTTTGAGTTCTTGTTTTGGACGGACAAGGGCTAGCTCAGGTGCCGGCGATAAGGCCTCCATTTTAATATCCGCCTGAAGATCTTCCAGACCTTTCCGAACCCTATATGTTTAACTGGTTGGACGCTTCTCGCACGTGAGAGTTTGAGTGCAACTTGAAAAGCTCTTGCACCTTGTCGATTTGCTCCTGTGTCACGCGCCCCCTTCCGGTTGGCTTCTGAGGCCTTAGGGAACTTGTCTCCTTGAATCGTTCGATAAGTCTCACGAAGGATATCCATGCCGGCACTTGTATTGGGGAGGAAGGGTGAAACTGGTTTCGAAAAGCCCTGCTAACATTCTGAACTGATTTCAGTTCTTCATATTTCAAAGCGATCCATCTCGCCTGATTCTTCGAAAACCTAAAGTGGCGAACAGGGCTTTTTGGTAAATCGCTCATTGGGAGCAACTAGTCTCACTAAATTGTTCAAAATTCTAAGGAACTAAAATGTCTAACCACTGACTATAATCCAAGGCACGTGCGAACTTAAACAAATTAATTGCTCGTGCACGTGCCTTGTTTATTTTTGTATCATTCATTTACGATCACCCTGTATATGTTTTCCTAGAATCCTGTGCCAGGTTAGCCCTGTTTTAGCCGCTTACCACTCGACCTCGTGTTTGTCTGGTAGCAGCAGATCACTTCGCGGCGCCCAAACGGGTACTGGATTTCGAGCCCATCATTTCATCCCCTCGGCTACTCGGACAATGATCCTTCTTTTATAATATTTCACCATCTCTGTTCCTGCGAACGCGTGTTCCAGACAAACATAAACGTCGTTTCTCAAAATAACTGAGTGGAGGCCGCGAGACTCTGACGGCACCGCATGTCCTCATCATTCACCCACAAACTGAACCTGCTTCCCAGGGTGACGAACGCTTGTCGGCACGTTCTGCCAACCCCAGGTGTCAGCCAAACAAAACAGGAATCATTCACCAGTTAGCGGCGTCCGCGGCAGCCGTCAGTCTCTCAGATAGCCCAAAGGTTGATGGAGTAAAGGCAGTTGTTGGCAGGAGCGGCATCGCGGCGCAGGGAGGATAACATTGGTGTGTGTGGTGGTGGGGGGGGGGGGGGGGGGGGAGGAGGGGCAGCGGAAGAGATAGGGAAGGTACGAACTCTGGATTGGTAGAGGCAGATAAGCGATACAAGAGCAAATCCGTACTGGAAAGGGAATACCGGAAAGGGCCAGAAAGTTAGGCCGCTGGACATGCAACAAACGAGAACAGCAACCGAAATATTTCGACCAAAATAGATTAACAAAAACAAAACGAAGTGGGAGGACATGACCAACGCACGGCGGGATCGCAGCGTGAAATTGAGAGGGCAGAACAGACATACATTGCCACGGCACTTACAGGGGCTGCCTGCAATGTATCATTAGATGACAGGCACAGCAGGACAGTATCCTTCACGTTGAATGCTCACATGGGCTGATCAACACAGCACCACGGTCACAAATGGAAGCAACGTTTAAGGAATACCAACAGTGCTAAAATGACAGACAATGCTAGTGGTATGACATATATTTGGAGTGTTTTAACAAGTAGTTACAGTTGACAGTAGGGTTGAAATCATGCGACACGTGGCCTAAACGAAAGTTTGGCTGTCTTCTAGACAGTTCGAGAGTTTCTTTCCAGGAAGTCTGGACCAACTTTTTTAGACAGATATAAAGACGCCATAAAGACGCCATAGCGCGTCTTCGCTGGTCATGTTACTGGAATTTGAGTGGGTGGCTATATTTTATCATTATTTCGGCTGCTCATTCGATGTCTGCTACTCCGTCGACGATAGAGTAGCCGTTTTCACGAAGGATTATTGCGCTGAAAAGAAAATATAATTTTCTTAGAAGTTTTGGTATATAAGTCTTAGTTCGACGATCCATTCCTTAACCCGCGCACTGCAGGGGCTTTGCGCCGAACACGAACTGCAAGGGGGGTTGATTTCCGCCCCCCCCTGAGATCTCGAAAACTACGCAACGTAGCGAGAAGCGGAACAAGGCATTTGATAGCTTCATACATGTTCTATCGAAAGTATTTCTGTGTTTTTTTAAATTCAGGTCAAAATTGAGGTCACCAGAGGTGTTTGTCTCGTCAAAGGTAAAATTTTCCTGTTTTTTCCTGTTTTAGGACATCGCTCCAGAAATTCCCATATATCTCAGAAACGATGATAGTTAGAAACAAACGGAAAAAAGCAAACGCCAGCCAGTGAAATTTGTAATCGCTGAGGTGTCCTCAGATTTGATCTCAGGTCAATATTTGAGGCTCCAGAGGTCAAAAAGAAAAAGAAATTACGTTTTTTTGCTAAATCGTTTTTTTGCTATTAACTTTTTACTTAATAAAGATAACGGAAAACTGTTTACGCCATTGTGTTTATCTTGCCAAGGACATTTGAATGATATATATGGTGACCTTGTTAAGTCAACTTAACAATTTGACCTAAGGTCAAGGTCAAGTGGTGACCCAAGTAGGGCATGTTGCATATGGGAAGACGTGTATCGACGAGAAAAACACATTGATGTCTGTTTTACTTCTCTATCTTCATTATGTCGAGAGTTATTGACAAAAAGTGATGGTGACCTCGCATGACCTCAAATGACCCAATAGGGGTCACTGAACAAAACTTACACTTGGATCATCAAGAATATCCTATAATAACATGATCCAGAAGTAATTGAACTAGTACCATGCATATCCTTGAAATAGGAAGCATTTGTATATTTCCCATTGACTTATTATGGGGAGGTTACGAAATTGACCTGACCTTGGGTCACCGATATCAAAATTCAGAGTTAAACGAATTGTAAGTACTGATGCCCTCATGACATCCTGTAAGTTTCAACCTGATCGGTGAAAAACTCTGGCTTTGGCACAACTGCAAATATTTTTGGTGGTGGGGTCACTTGACCTGGTCTGGTGACCTGACCTCAGATGACCCGAGCATATTTTTTTCTTCTCAAAGTGTGCGCAATTGATGTCCTAACAGGTGTATCAAAACCCGGCGGCGCTGCGCGCTGCCGTTTTTTCGCTATCTTTGAAAAACCTGAGGGGGGGGGGGGGGGGCGGAAATCAACCCCCTGCAGTGCGCGGGTTAACTACACAACTTTTACATGCGATTTTTGGTTTGAAATGTCCCTCAAAATTGTGTAATATGTTGGTAAGAATATAATACGTTGAGAAAATTGCGGTTTGGTGGTAATTAGCAAGATACGCATTGATAGGTCAGTTGTGAACTAAGACTTCTATACCAAAACTTCCAGATCTCCACCGACTGCAACTTGTCAGAACGGTTCAGAAAATGATGTGTCGTGTGACGTTATTGGCCGCAATGGACTCGCCCAATCCGGCGGCCGGCCTGTGCGGCTTGGCTTTGGCTATGTGCGCGTGGCACGCGGGTCGCAAGCGGCGGCGAATCGATGCTGGCCCATCAATATACTTGCGCAGACAGATCTGTGATCCATGACGCTGCCAGAGGTAGTATCTAGTATGACGGTATGCTAAACTAAACGAATGGACAGAAGACGCATATGTTCTTTAAAAACAGCCAATTGTGTACCATACAATTGTTATCAGCTCAGCACATGTTTCTATAACTATTGAATGGTTCCAAATCGTAGAAAGAAGAGAAACATGTTTACATGTTTTTCTGAGTTCAAAGATTTCCACTGGGCTGTCGCTCGGAAAGTGGGAGGAGCTTTTTTTTTTTGTGTGTGTGTGTGTGTGTGTGTGTGTGTGTGTGTGTGTGTGTGTGTGTGTGTGTGTGTGTGTGTGTGTGTGTGTGTGTGTGTGTGTGTGTTTGTGTCCAACGGAGCATATTGGCACATGGAGCCCAAACGGCTGGGCCGATTTCGAAGCGGATGGCACCGTTCGATGCGGCAAAACAGCGGACAGATGATGGTACGGTTTGCGGGTCAATCGATGGTACGTAGCACGTGCCAAGTGCCAAAAAGTGGGCGCCAACATTTTTTTCTCTCGCCTCCTCAGGTCACACGGTTGGAGACACAGACTTGCTACTCGCAGGTCACGTGCGAAATACAGCGGCCCAAAATCCATTAATGGCTGCCGATCCTGAGGGGGGGGGGGGGGGCAAAATAAACCATCTAGGGGGTAAAACCAAATTACGATTTTGACCCCAAGGCAATGCCCCGATTGCATTGCCGGCCTCTAGTATATTGACTTGGCACTAATATGCAATAATACTTGCAAAGCCATTGATTGCTGCGTATCTATATACTTATTTCTAGCTTATTTATTTGTAAAATTGGATATTTCTGGACCAGCAATGAGGTCATCAAAATAGGTGAATTTGTTTGTCAAAGAAGATTAGTTCAAAATAACCATTACCAATTACTGCATGTCAATTACTATATTGCCGTCGATGAACTCCGAATGCTCGTATGTGTATACAATAAATGTAGGCTGTTTGGCGTACTTCCAGGTGTTTTCCATGTTTAAATTAATATACCTGAATCACGTAAAGGCAAGACTTGACGACCATCCATTGGCTGTTGATTCTTGGTTGATTCTACCACACCAATCAATGTTTCAGTGTCACAGCCCAGAGGCACACGTGTAATTCTAAGAAGAAGTAATTGAACTGCGTGCAAAAACGTCCAACGTTTTGTGTCGTATCGTTGTTTTGATGGTGACCAGCTGAAACTGTAAATGAAGTGGTTTGTTTATATTTATTTTAAATTTCCTAGTATTAGGACGAAACCAATATATTATATGATGAATTGGGTATTGTTGATTATTTGGACAGACAGGCAGACAGACAAACAGACAGACAGACAGACAGACAGACAGACAGACAGACAGACAGACAGACAGACAGACAGACAGACAGACAGACAGACAGACAGACAGACAGACAGACAGACAGACAGACAGACAGACAGACAGACAGGCAGACAGACAGACAGACAGACAGACAGACAGACAGACAGACAGACAGACAGACAGACAGACAGACAGACAGACAGACAGACAGACAGACAGACAGACAGACAGACAGACAGACAGACAGACAGACAGGACATGGCTCACTGCTCACAATTCATTTGTATTATTATTGTGGAACACCTTTGCTTTTCGTTGTTGTCTTTCGTGCACATGAAGCTCAAATCTCTGGTTGCACTTCCAAACGTAAGAAGTGTTGCCTTCTACTAAAGATCCCTGTGGAGGGGAACGCCCAAATGCCACAGATTAAAAACAAAATACGACTGCCCGCTCCCAAGTCACGCACCTGTCAGACAGCCACAATGGCTACCAACCTACATTATTCAGAGAACCCGGACACTCGTTGTCAGAACTGAGTTTAAAGGGAGTGTGCCAACTGTTTTGAACTGTCAAAATTATTTTTCCTACGAAAAGTAGCTATTGTTGTGATGGTTGGATACGATGAAATTCACATCTGGAGCCCCTTTAGTTGAATTTTCACTTATATTGTTTTCGATTATTTTTCGTTTCGATATCGAAAAAACGATTCCCACTACGGTGAAGGTAAACAGAGGTAACAAATTGATACGTGAACGACGCACCTAAGACAAGCATGATGCATGCAAGCATGATGGCCGCCCAGGCTCTGTTGTTCGGCAGCTGCTATCAGCGCACACGAGCTGTTTGTTCGAATTGCTATTGGCCGGTGATAACGATATGCTAGCAGTGTAATCGATAGTTGCAATGCTTTTAGTAGTGGGAAGCCATCTGGAGTCTACCCGATAACTTTTTGCTCCCAAGCAAATTCCTGGAGTCTTTGAATATCTCAGCAACTAGGGTGAATCTGGAGAAATGATGTAGTGGTTCAATTCAGAAAATTGTGTTCAATAGACCAGTGTCAATAACCCCAACTAAGCGATGTGAGTAGGCACACTCCCTTTAATGAAAAAGCCTGTGAACTGCCGGCAGTTTTCTTACTGTCGGGGATGTTATAGAGTCTCTGCTGCCCCGACTTGGCTGATACAGCCAGAGAGTAGTGTCGGCGCCCCGGCGCTCAATCCGGCGCAACAACGACAATTTATGGCGCGGTTTCACCAGACGCGCGACGTTTGAGGCGCAGGAGAGTGTGACGTGGCGCGACGTGACCCGACGTGACGTGACGTGACGTGACGTGACGTGACGTGACGTGACGTGACGTGACGTGACGTGACGTGACGTGACGTGACGTGACGTGACGTAACCAAGCCGGACATGTGATACGTCCTAACTGATAGCGACTTCCCGCCGGGCCACCAACAATGGCCCACGGGCAACAAGTGAGCTTCCCGACACCAAGCCCCATCGGAGGGGGGGGGGGGGGGGGGGCACTGCCGCCAGCAGCAGGCTGCGTGTTTTGTTGCCAAGATGCCAAGAGTAATACACAATACAATGTTGGAATGCGAGTCGAGCAACGCTATGAATGTTGAATTGGTATTTGATCTGAGCCTGGGGGTCGTCAAACCCGACGGTTTGGTTTCGGTTTCGGACGAAATATGGGTGTTGCGGTCATGCATCAGATTGAGTATCTGAAGCCTCTGCTTTTGTGCTTCATCAATATGCTTTATGTTTTATTATGTTTCGCAATATCTAATTAGATGACACATAACCATATTTTCTGTATGATATCTGACTTATTGAAGCAAAAATGAAATACACAAACTACATCGATTATGCATTTATGCTTATGTAAATCTAACAAAATTAAAAGGCATTCATTTTCGTCAGCTCATTCAAATACTGCTTTCACAATTATTAAATATGTATGACTTTATACAATTAGAAAGAAGATGTTTTTCATGATACAAAATAGTATTAACCCTCGCCTGGGTAGGGGAGGGGGGGTGGATGCCACCCCCTCGGTTTTCTGGATTAACTCGCGCAGTCTCTAACCGATTGCGATGAAACTTTCAGTACCATACTTTGGAAAAATTTGACACATAAAAAACAAATCTAACCCACATGACCCGTGACCTATGACCTGTTTCTCAAGGTCATGCCAGGCCCAAGTGGCATCACGCAGATCGATGCTTGTAACTTGTGCAGTTTCCGAGTGTTTGTTGTTCAGGAACATATGCAAAGGTGTTTCCAGGTGACAGTGGTGGTGTCCACTGAGATTGTGACCTCGATTGACCTTTTTAGAGGTCAACTAAGGTCATTGACATCCGATGACCTCAGATGACTTTTTTGGGCTTCTGGCGGTTTCTAGGACAGTTTGTGACGCTGATTAAAAATTTGGGATCCATTTTACATAATTATATGTTCCACTGGGGTCATGCGCATCCACAGGTCAACCGAGGTCACTGACCTCAGATGACCTGACATGACCTTGTTTCAATTTGGCAGTTTTTAGGACATTTGGTGACGTTAATTACGAATTTGGCACCTATTAAGTATTATGGTATGGTCATTCACGATTCTAGCTTGATAAAATTCAATGTATACACATTTTCAATTTTTATGACTTTTGGGTCATTGACATGAACTCAGAGGTCACCTAATGACCCAATACCTTAAACTCGGATGTAACCGGCTTTCTCTCGTCACAAGCAACACGCTCGTATTTTTCTCGAAGATCTAGCTTAATTAGGGGCGAAACGCTAAGGGGGGTCGTACCACCCCTCCCCCCTACTCGAGCACGTAGTGATTTTGCCCTACCCGGGCGAGAGTTAAACATTACAAAAATAGTTGTTTACGTTCATTGTTCTACAAACTTGTAATACATTGATTTTGTGACCACGAATGCGTACTGCCTCAGAGTTTCAGGAGATGAGCCAGTCGAACTATTCCTTTTAAGTCTTTGTTGAGCCATTTCCCTCAAGACTCACAAGTTTGCCACATGCATCGGCTGCTTTCTTGCATTGCTTTGTTACAGCGCTGGTGCTTTACTGTTGACAAAAAATCCGTGTATTTTTGCATGCCACATATCAGCAGAAGACCAGTAATTGGCTACCTAAACCCATCAATATTTTGCTCAGGTTCCTATGTTATGGGCGCAAATTGACCTGAGGAGTCGGCGCGCCCTAACAACCCAATAAACAAACAGGTTCCTATGTATGTGTTTTTATCTCGGGCACATAAACGTGCGACGCAAAAGCAAACCATGGTAATGGACGATGTATTCCCGCTTACGCATTCTGAGAAAATATGCTAACACTGTGTATTTGTCTGTTCGGAACCTCCAGATTAAAAAGAAATGTGTTAACCGAGCCGCCCAAGACTACCTCACGGTAACTTTGATTGTCTGAACTATTGCCATATGACGTCACGACCAATCGAGAGCGGGATGTTAAATTACGCAATTATAATTAATTATTTTAAATATTATTATTCGGAGGAATTTATAGGGAAGTGACAATTTATAAAATTGTGTATTTATTTGCTGTTCAATAAATACATTAAAGTACTGGGTTAGGTATCCTGCGACTGGTCCATTCCTTATTGGCCGCTCAAATTTGCCAACAAGATCAACTCTAATCCAGCATTGTGAGCTGATGGGCTGCCATTTTGGTGATTCAGACCAACATGTTTGTAATCGCCAGACATTTATCAGACAGTCTCACTTGTATTGATTCCACCAACTTAAAAGATTAATGGGCACCCCATGTGGCTTTCGAGTGAAAACTGTCACAGTTTTCTTCGACGCAATACGAATATTGTTGGTTATGGTGTGCGGGGATGACAGGTATTATCATGCAACTGAGAGACCGTTTCCTATTCAGCACGTGTTACACTGATTTTACCAATAAATGTATGTGTTTATGGATCGTAATGCTGAAGCCAAAGGGAAAAACACCGGAAGTTATAATGTACTCTACAGGATCCAATAACACTTTCGTTATTGGATCGTACCATATTTGGTCAGGAATGATTGGATTATTGGATCGGGCGAACAGTTGCATGATAAAATATTTAATGAACTCGGGCCTGAAAGATTACGTATTGAGATCGCCTTCAGCTCGTCCAATAACAAATCTTTTTCAGGCGCTCGTCCATTAAAGTATAATACACATTCTATATTGTCCGATAGATCCGAATGCAAACAGGGAGCAATAAATCAACGGTGATGTCGTATTGGAAACTTCACATAACATTAAACCAAATAATTTGACTCTTCATTTTATGAACCATATTTGATGAACAGCGTTAAGCCTATTTGTTGTTAAAATGTATGTAACTCATAACAATAAACACAAGAAAGAAATTCTTTAAACATCAGCTGGGCGACCAAGAGAGCAGCAGATGAATTACTGCAGTTCTGATAGAATTGCAAACTTTGATTGAAATTCGACACCTGTTGAACACTTTCGAGTTCGCTACAACTTGGAGACGGATCTTTTAGACATGACCTAGACAGATGTCTCATTGATCATGCTTGACATGAATCTCACGGTTTCAATCTAAATGGCTATTTGTTAATCAGATATCCATTATGTGTCGGCGCTACACACCGCTATTTATTTTACTGTGCTCGAAAGCTTATGCAATACACACTCATCGAAAAAAACATGAATTTACGCTCTAAAATTCCAATGACAAGACGCTATTCCATGATTCTTGGTTTCTTTAACGCCTTGGTTTGGTACCTTAGTGGCTTAGTTCCTTTCATTCTGGCTGGTGTCAAAAGGTTTCCATCTGGATATTCAGCGACGGAACTATTTATGGGATCAACTGACGAACTTCCATGATAACTTTAACTCAAGCTGACATCTCTTACAGATTCTTAGCGTTATAAATGCTAGCCACATTTTCCACTTACACTGTTGAGTGCATTCGGACAGCTTAAATCTTCTGCAATATTTTAATGTTGGAAGAATAATTGTATTAATATAAGAAATAAATACTCGTTTGCTCAAAATGAAAGTATTTTCGAATTGCGAAAATTTAGCTGCAAACGCTTAGTGTTATTGGCTATTGGATTTTCGCAACAATCAGTCTTACTGAAAAACACGGCTTCATGATCGTAAGTTATCAAGAGAGAATGGGTGAGGGAGCATGTACTCGACTGCTTTTAACGTAGCTCTGTTGCTCCTGGGATTTCCTTTTGGTTTTATTAGGATAAGCCAATTTCTGCTACCTCAAATTATTGCAAGAGCAGAACAGCAGGACATTGAAGCTGACGTCAGAGAATTAAAGATTTAAATGATATATCTGTAATGTATAAATGCATGTTTGTTGTTCATTGCGTATTAATAAGATCGCCAATAGAGTAAAAAAAATACAAACATAAGGTGATTTGGCATTCCAATGATCGGTCTCGCACCTTTGTGGCAGTCGCCGGCTTTAAGCTGTCCAATTACATACGAAGTCAATGCTGAACACACACAACAGTGAAACTAAATAGGTAAACAAGCTTAGAGTAAAATGCAGCGCACAGTGGTATACGGTTTCGCCTTATTTAGCGAAATGTGTACCTAAGGCCATACTTCCTGGGAAGTTATGATTAACCATTCCCGCTTAAGATTCGGCCGTCCGTGTCCCGATTACACATCGATAGCCTCAAATGAACGCACGCTCGCAAAGCCTTCTCGAAGCCTCTCGATCCAGCTTGAAATGACCAGTTATCAACGAACCCTGTGATCGTGGCTCAGGCGTCTGAGGACATCGTGGGTGGTTTGCATCATTTGATGGGATTCAGTAAGAGTCCCGGATGTTCTGAAAGTCCCGGATGACAGGCGATCTGCACCGCGTTTAAAATTTACCGTACTGCAGCGGTGGTCCGTCAAATGGCGATTCAATTTTGCGAATGAATCGCATCATCGCATAAATAGGACAGACGGAGCGAATAATGTGAGGCAAATTGTCCGTGAAAAAACGCTACAAGGGCCTCGTTTCATAAAGCTTTTGGCTTACCTTACGAAATGCGTGAGTTGCGCCATCAAAAGCTACGCACCGTAAATTAGTCCGTTTCACCAAGGTGCCGACGGAGTTGTTTACTCCGGCGCAGTTTGCGTTGCTGGCGTAAACAATCAAGGGTGTTTTATAAATTGAAGTGTATTGAAAGCAATATAATAAACATTTGTTTTTAATGCAATTATTGAAATTGGAATCATACAAATATTTACAAAATATTTGTAAAATAAATAATGTTAAAATATCGTTTCTGAGTAAATAAATAACAAATATTTCCTGGACCCAGGCGAAAGCCATTAGAGCTGCCATTACCGAGCCCACGCATCCGGTGTGAGAATTTAAAGCCCGCACGTATGTGGGTTTAGTGAAAAGCTCGCATGATTCTCGTTTTTTGTTCTTATTTAATGAATACATTACTAGTAAATCAAATTAATAATACGCTTTCTATTGCATGTGAACAGTCATGGCGATAATGCCGATAGAACCACCAACAGAAATCCTCGTCTAACAAATGAATCGGACATATTGCCACTTGCCAGCACGCAACGCAAAACGATGCGAGACAGATTTACTTTATATATACATGTAATCCAGGCCCGGATCCAGGCAGAGGGGGCTGCCCCCCCCCCCCCCCCTGAGCCCGGGTCCCGCCCATGTCGTGCCATACAAACGCGCCCGTAGAGCGAAACTTTTTGTATGTCGCCCCCCCCCCTGACTGAAATCCTGGATCCGCGCCTGTAGCCTGCCACCGTCGAGACTATTGCCCGCATCTTCATTTGAGGTCGGCCAAAGCATTGTTTGTCGATTGTGTTTGCGTATTAGATCCGGCGAATTCGACCGCCTCTCCTTCCGCACCATGCGGAAGGAGAGTCACTGGCCGGAGGGGCGCCGTCACTCGCCGAAGAGGGACAGTCACTAGTCGGAGTCGGAGGGGCGCCGTCGCTGGCTGGAGGGGCGCTGTCACGGGCCGGAGAGGCGCCGCCCTCACTGGCCGGGGCGCAGTGGCCGGGGGCGCCGTCACTGGCCGCAACAGTGACGTTACTGGCCGGGGAGCGTCCTCACTGGCCGGAGTGGCGCAGTCACTGGCCAGAGGGGCGTCGTGACCGATCGGAGGGGCGCCAGCTTTGCATGGGCGCCTCGGGTCCAAAGGACCAAGTCATGACCTGCATGACCTGATACTCGGTACGCCACTGCATGATGCAATGTATGAAATATGAATCCAATCCATTACGGACTCATATGGGCTATGGCATGAATCATGCGGATTTAGTGATCTAATTGTGGTTAGTGTGAAACAGTCCAGTGTATAGATGGCAGCACATAAAACAGATGAGAAGCTAAGATGATGACAAGTCATGATGACAAGTCATGATGACAAGTCATGATGACAAGTCATGATGACAAGTCATGATGACAAGTCATGATGACAAGTCATGATGACAAGTCATGATGACAAGTCATGATGACAAGTCATGATGAAGTCATGATGGCACGTCATGACATGTCATGATGACAGATGGCTTATCTAATAGGAAGTTCACTGACAACAAATTGATGTGTTCAGCCACGCCACCAAAACACACAAACTCAGACACTGACACCTTTATTGATCAGCAGTCAGTATAGATGTCAGCAAAAGTGCCTTGAAAATTCCACAATTTGCCTTAATTCGGTGAAAACTCAATGATGATCTCATTCAACACACAGGTCCATGGCGGCACTTGTCTTCAAGGCCTCGCTCATAGCTTCAACTGTATCTTACATTGGCCTTACATCACAGTGTTGCTTCTAATATCCAGATTTGTTCAGCGTTCATCCACTCTTAACTGCAGCTTGGCATGAACAGACATTTTCCTACCAATTTCACTCACCAGCTGCAGACAACTGATAATGTTTCTTGCAGAAGAAGTCACTGTTCACTGGTCACATTGGTCACATTAGCGTTTGCAAGAGGCAATTGAATATGCTATAATAAATGGCAAGCATTCAGCATACTTATACAATAGGCTTAGTAAGTTTTGTGTGATGTGATTTTTGACATGACATCAACATTTTTGACATGACATAGATGATTCTGGCTAAATATATTATTACTGGCTAACTCTATGAATAACTAATGATTGGAATCAAATGTTGAGGCACTAGCTGACTGAAATGAGATGTCTGAATTTTCAACTTCGACAACCACAGTTTACAAAAGTAATGGATAGGTTTAGAAATGTTGGTCATCATGCACCTATAGATGCATGGTGACCACAATTTGGGAAGGTGTGTATCAGTGGGGAAGATTGCAGCGTCAACACATCTATGTCTCGCCACAGTATATGCTGTAATGCCCAATGTGTGACGGTCATTAGTATTGCATTAGTAATCATATTAGTATTAACATTGGTAATGCCAAAGAAATAAAACTAACCCCAGGCTTGGCTTGCATTAGCATTTCCTGAGTATTGACATTGGTAAGGGTTAGTTACACCTTAGTTTGCATGAGTTTTACCTTAGGGCGGGCTTAGCATTACATGATTATTACCTTAGTAAGGGTTAGTTTTGCTAGTAAGGGCCTAAGTGTTACTGTCGTGAGTTATGACAACTCACGTAAATACTCAGGCAAAACTCGTCCTTGCGTGAGTTTCGCCTTGGTATTGTATGAGAAATACTAAATAAATGTGAGTTTTACTGAGTGAGTTTTGACAACTCAGGCAAGGCATGAAATGTGAGCATTTTGTCCAGTATACATGTTAACCTGGCCAAATCACAGCTTACCTAAAAAACATGAACTCATGCGAATAAAACAACTTGAACTGGTGAACTTGTACGTTTGTGGCTTAATTACCTGTGAGCCATGCTTGTGTCTCCCTGTATCATGGTCAATAAATGTTACATGTTATGTTCAAATTATTAGTGTGGCTAATGTACAAAAGAACCACAATACAAATAACCATGAAAATCACCATAAGTATGATACCCAACTGCCAGTCGGCATTACGCTATCACCTTGCTCACTACTACTGGTAAGAGAAGTCTTGTAAATCATGTTAATTAATTGAAAACAATGCTTGCCATCTATTACAACATTGCACAAATGATATGAGACTACAGTGAAATATAAATCAATTCTTACAAACACATGTATGTCAATAATGTTATGAGGTGGTCCACATGGTATTTGAGACACTCAAATTCTTCAGAGATTCAACTAATACTTCAGTTTCTTGCTTCACATAAATATCTTGCTATGCTCTTGAAGTAAGTTTCGATGTAAAATCATCACACCAGCCTCTAATATCGCCGCCAGGCTCACAAAATATGCCAGCAATGCAATCAAAACAACTTGCAAGGCCATCGGAGCACTAAAACAACGCAACAAATCCTTGCGTTGCTTTTTACCGAAAATCAAGGCCCTGAAATACTATTTGACATAAGCTACGCCCTTTTATGAAACGCAAATGCCGTAACTTACGAACAATTCGGTGCTTTGACGTAAATGAAGCGGCGTAGTTTCAATGGCGTAGCCTACGCCGGTTATTTCTTTATGGAACGAAATTGGCGTAGGCTACGCCAAAATCGGCGTCAACTACGTAGGTTCGTAGGCTACGCCGCTTTATGAACCGAGGCCAAGGAGTGCAGTAATCCATTTGGAACAACAAACGGTGGTGATTGTCTGATTTCCCGTGGCATGTTTTGTGGTAGACGATCACCAACCGGCGACTGCCACAAAGTTGCGTGACGGATAATTGGAATGCCAAATCACCTTGTTTTAATTGTTTGCCAATGATGCAATTGTCATCAACGCTTTCAAAAGCGACTGAATGATCTGTGTACATACATTGTAATTTGTATCCATCAGGAATCCGTCAGATATGGCTTCCCACGCAGTCTTCAGAAAACTGCTGAGATTTTTGTTGGTATTTTGTAGTTCTAGTAACGGACCTTTGGCTTGTTCTGAAATCGTCGGCCAGGTTTCGTGTTTCAGAAGGATGGGTAGGTTAGATATTCTGAGTTGGTCATTTCAATTTGGAACGAGAGGCCTTAAGCTTAATTGCGAAGCCTGCGGAGCGCGTTTGCTATCAGCGCAGGCTCCATTTTATAGCACTGCAGTGTTGGACCTAGCGGTTGCAGCGCTTGGTTTAATGTGAGAAGCCCGGGTTCGATCCCCGCTTAGAGCCATTGTCTTTAAGTGTTGATTGCCACTCTGTACAGCGCTCTGAAGGGCTGTAAGTAAATCCGTGGTCAGTGCTCACTCTTTTTCAAATTAAAGGCAGTTCGGCTGACGGGTACAGCATTCCGTCAAAAGCGACGTTTGAAAGCCTTCGCAGGTCGACCGTTGCGAACCAACCGACCCACTGTCGCACGCGATGAACCGTTGCTTTCCGCCGACGGTCACGGGGACAGTGTTCGGTTGCTTGCTATCCCAGGTAATATAGACCATGTCGTCAGAAGACGGATGCGCTGGGAGGAGGACGTTCGGATAGTACCCGTCGTCCAGTAATTATGTCCCCACTGGTGGTGTCTAATAGGCAGCTGGTGCGTTCTCCCACCCAGAGCAGCATCACTTCCACCCTCATGTCTCAGATTTCGACGAAAATTGGTACTGGAGGTTATCTGGTGCGTGGAATTCGCCTGACGCAATTTCAGGTCTGTGACCTACAGGTCATAAGATATAGCCCGAGGCGTTTTTAGGACTTGACGTGACATTGGCATCTTTTGAGTGGCATAGCTCCAATAAAACGCAAAACAACTGTATCAAGTTATATATTTTTACAATCACGATTATTCGAACAACAGAAATATAAAAAGAAAATTGACCTAGGTCAACTTGTTAAAAAGTGACCTCGTGACCTAGGTCAAAAGTCACCGTCTCACTCTTGTGCTATTTCCGTTCACCAACTTTTATTCCGCAGATAATATGGTTTGTATGTTTTATTTTCACCAAGAAAATAATATTACGAGTACCAGCGCCCAAATAGCCTTCCAGTGGCATAGACGATCGCCCTTTTCATCATATTGCCTTCGTGATACCTAATAGAACCGAAGCGGTTTTGCACCGACTTCCATACAACGTTAATGCATTAATTTTCATTCTGATTTCGACGAAAATCGGTACCAAGGGTTCTCTGGTGCGTGAAATTGGCCTGGCTCAATTTCATGTCTATGTGACCCAAGGGTCACAAGATATAGCCCGAGGCGTTTTTAGGACTTTGCGTGACATTGGTATCTTTTGAATGTCATAGATTCAATAAAAATGCACACAACTTTATAGAGTTATATATTTTTACAATCACGATGATTCGAACAGCACAAATATAAAAATAAAATTGGCCTAGGTCAACTTGTAAAAAGTGACCTCGTGACCTAGGTCAAGGTCACCGTCTCACTCTTGTGCCATTTCCGTTCACCAACTTGTATTCCGCAGATACTAAGGTTTGTATGTTTTCTTTCCACCAATAAAATTATATTTCGTGGTACGAGCACCCAAATAACCTTCCAGTGGCATAGACGATCGCCCTCATCACATTTTTGAAAAGGGCGATCGTCTATGCCACTGGAAGGCTATTTGGGTGTTTGTACCACTAAATAGTATTTTCTTGGTAGAAAGAAAACATACAAACCTTAGTATCTGCGGAATACAAGTTGGTGCGCGTAAATTGCACAAGAGTGAGACCTTTGACCTAGGTCACGAGGTCACTTTTTACAAGTTGACCTACGTCAATTTTCTTTTTATATTTGTGTTATTCGTATCATTGTAATTGTAAAAATATGTAACTTGATAAAGTTGTGTGCATTTGTACTGAAGCTATGACGCTCAAAAGATGCCATTGTCCCGCAAAGTCCTAAAACGCCTCGGGATATATCTTGTGACCCGTTGGTTACAAAGACCTGAAATTTATCCCGGCGAATGCCACGACCAGATAACCTTTGATACCGATTTTCGTCGAAATCAGAATGATAATTACTGCATTAACGTTGTATGGATGTCGGTACAATATCGCTTGGGTTCTGTTCGGTATCACGAACAGGGGTGAAAAAGCTCCTACCCGCCTACGTACGTCGGTGACAGAAAAAGGTGCGGTGAGACAGGAAACCGCCCACGGATTCATGGATTTTCAGAGACATGACTTCTAAAATATGAAAACTTTGATAACAATCTTACTCATTTTGACTCGGTAAGATATCAAACATAACCCATCTCCCATACCTGGCTGTTAAATTAGTAAGTATTTTAATTTAGCAGCAGCATCCATCGACCTCCGACATTCCTGCTGGCCTTTGGAAGCGGCACCCGCGTCGTGAGTTTGTCGGTGGGTCCGGTAGGTCTGCGACAATTGTGGTGTTGCTACATGAGAACGACAATTGCGGCACTTAGTTCTGTGCTTCTTTCTATCCTTTCAACATTACAATGACGTCGCTGGTTTTGATACCTGATTTGATTGTATTTTACCATGAATTTCCGTTAATTATATCACTTTTTAGTTAATTACACGCTGTAGAGCTGCTAGTTACTTGTTCCTCTAGCTAACATATCATTGTTGTGAGAGAATAAGCCAGCAGCTGGGCACCCACTTATAAGGACTGTATGAAAATAAAGACTCGCCGAATGGATCGTTAGTCCCTCAATACGTGAAGTGTCTTACGCTTTTCGTTAACAAGTGAATCATTTGAACTGACAGGACTAAGACCTTTGATTGAATTAGTTTGGAGCACAGCCTTGGTTTGGACCAGGATAACTAGTCAAACGTTTGGACCTTTAGCGGTGGGTATTTTAATTTTGATAGGGTGCTATCGGTGTCACACGGGTAATAAGTGCTTATTACTTTAATTTCGCCTATCTCGATAGCTTGATTGCGAAAGGTTGAAGATGGCTAAAGCTAAAAAGAAAATAACTCTAGCTGAGGAAGAAGCAAAGCTCCCGGCAGGCGGCATCAAGCTTGTGGCCGCTGTCCATACGAGAGCTAGTACAAGAATGTAAAGCGACAAGCTTGCTGACAATACCAGGTAATACAAGTTATATTTGCTTTGCCATACATTGTGTTACATTCCTTTATATTTTTCTAATTGAAATTCGTTCAGAAAAAGTTGGTCAGTGTCATTCAGTATTTGGTAATAGTTCAGTAATTAACCTCCCGATTTTTTGGCGTTCTTGAGGTCCATAATAGAAGAAGAGAGTATTATTATGACAGACAGTAAAGAGTACCAGTAATACCAAAGCTATGACGTCACCAAAAATATATTTATCAGCGACATTTTGACATCACAGCAACATTTCCATATTTTTCCAACGAAGCTGTTATTATTAATAGGCTAGGCCTAAATACATCAGACAACTTATTTACGCCGTAGGGTTTGGTTTTGTCTATGAGATGGTCTGGGGGGTGATAGGCGACAGCCCCCCGGTAGGCTGCAGCGCAGAGTGAATGTGAGCGGAGCGTTATAAACGTGGGTCCCTGCAACAGTAATTGCTGTAAGGTTAGGTTAGGTCTGATTAAGTTATTATTGGTGACGTGAGACGTCATAGCTTTGGTATTACTGGTACACTTTGCAGTCTGTCATAATAATACTGTCAGCTGACTGCCGGCAGTCAGCTGACAGTAATAGAAGAAGAATAGAATAATAGAAGATTTATATTCCCTAATAGAAGAAGGACCCTTCTTCTATTAGGGACCTCAAGAAGAACCTTAACCTAGGGAGGTGATTTACTGAATTATTACCCAGTATTTGCCATTTGGCGTAAATGTCCACTCGTCATGTCATGTTTCACTTAATATTCACAATAGGCTTGTTCCTAGATCCCAAAGTTGGATATGGGATCCCAGTGGATCAATCAGCATAAAATGCACAAAGGTATTGGATCCCAGTGGATCCCTCTGCGTAAAACTGATAAAGATCCCCCTGGATCCCTTTGCGTAAATCGCGTTGCGTAAATTCTCCGTTTTGGGTAAACCTTATTAGTAAAGGAATCTTGGTATGTAGTCCAGACTTGTGCCTGAATCCTGAGGTTTAATCTGGGATCCCAGTGGATCCCTTGGCATAAAATGCATGAAGATCTGGGATCCTCCTGGATCCCTCGGCATTAATTATAGATCCCACAGCATACAATATATCAAGATCTGGGATCTTTGTGGATCCCTCTGGTTATTGTGTACCTGGATGTTTCATGTGGATCCCAGGACATATATTGTTTAGTCACCGAGACGTGATAAAACCTGATTTTTAGAGTAATTGGCCATAAGAGCGCACAAAATTGAAGTGAGTCAGCCTGGCTCTTTGTAGGTGCCAGCCTCAAGGTTTTTTTCACCTCTGATCACGAAGGCAAAATGATGAAAAGGGCGATCGTCAATGACACTGGAAGGCTATTTGGGAGCTCGTACAAAGAAATATGATTTTCTTGGTGAAAAGAAAACTTTCCAACCTTATTATCTGCGGAATAAAAGTTGGTGAACGGAAATAGCACAAGAGTGAGACGGTGACCTTTGACCTAGGTCAAGAGGTCACTTTTTTAAAGTTGACCTAGGTCAATTTTCTTTTTATATTTGTGTTCGAATCATCATGATTGTAAAAATATATAACTTGATAAAGTTGTTTGCATTTTATTGGAGCTATGGCACTCAAACGATGTCAATGTCACGTCAAGTCCTAAAAACGCCTCGGGCTATATATTGTGACCTGTAGGTCACACATACCTGAAATTGCGACAGGCGAATCCCACGCACAAAATAACCTCCGGTACCAATTTTCGTAGAAATCTGAAACATGAGGGTGTTAAATTACCCTGTTGGTGCTACGCTGGGTGGGAGAACGCACCAGCTATTAATAGAAAACTGGCCAATCGGAACCATAGCTCAGCACTGTGCCTTCGTCATGTCGCCTGGCAACTTCGCTCAAAACGCGAGACATCAGTCGTCGGCTGTTCCTGCCGCTAATTTTATCAACCTGTTAGCGAAGAAAGAAAGTGTTCCTAAATTGTCGAAATGTATGATGAATTAATTTATCCTATAATTGTATCTTGTCCTTAACCCGCGCGGCGCTGGGTCTCCATCCGAACGTGCGGTGCTGGGGGGTAAATTTTACCCCCGTCGTATCTTCCGAACCAATAACCGCAGCGAGACGCGCAAGGCAGCGATCGAAATCTCTCAGTGAGAAGAATCTAACACTTGCCCGAAATTATTAACATAAGGTCACATGTCAGGTCACAGTCAGGTCAAGTGTCAAAAATTAAGTATTTGGGTTTTTGGGCTATACTTTCCATCCAAAGCCTTGTATTGCAACTATTATCTCACAAAGTGCTCCCAAATGTATAATGCATCTCCCGCATAAGTAAAAGTGAAATTTTAAGCAAAGGTCAAGGTCAAGGTCAGGTCACAACAGGTCACAGGTCTATGAAAGCCATGCGACACATGTTGTATGGGTTATTTTACACGTATAATTCGATAGAAGCAGCCATTTTCACAGCCTGACACTATATAATCGCCCTCAGGTCAAGGTCAGGTCACAATAAGGTCAAACTTTGAAATTGATTAATCTAAAAAAAATGCATGTTTCTAGACCAGTTTTGTCTTCGAAATGCAGTGGTGGCATTTATTTGTCTGTATCTGGTCAGTAAAAGCCAAAAAACGCAATTAAAAAAATGACGTCATGAGTTACTTATTCTTAGAGAGCCATAAGTCCGTCAAAAATAAAGTATTTGCTTTGAAATTTGGTTTGAACATCGTTCATACTCGGTTCTCTAATATATCTTCCGGTTTTTTGAAAATCTTCAAACAAAAAACTTTTGTGGAAATTTTCCCCCAAAATCAGTTTTTTGCATTTTTGGGGGTCAAAAACTCAAAATTTTCAACATATGAGATATCCATGTTAAAGACAATGTTATTTCCTTTCTTTTCACGTTTTTTATTTGCAATTTGCATCAATATGCTATTTTCTACGATTTTTCAAACATTTAACGTTTTTTCACCAAAAATGACATGACATGACGTCACTAAAACGTCATTATCTCCTCAAAATTCCTACGAATTTCAACAAAATTGTAAGAGAAGATGTAGAATTGATGCACCATAAGGTACTGCAAGTTTCACTTTGATATCTGTCATAGTTTGCAAGTTATGGAGAATATCCGGGAGGGGGGGTAAAATTTACCCCCTCAGCGCCGCGCGGGTTAACCCTCACCCGTGCAAAATAGGGTTAACTCCCTGTTACAAATAGGGTTAAGATCATCATCATTTCACACAAGCATGTTTTTTCATATGCCAACTCATTCATCGTTTCTGAAGATGCTGGGGACACCATCCACAATAGCCCATCCTGGGAGTAATGGCGCATATAACTTGTCACCAAAAACGAAATTTCACCCAATACTTCACCTGAGCAAAATACGTCACCATTTCACACCCAAAGTCTTTACCCTCATACGGGACCATGTATTCCCCCATATCGTGTATTGTCCCCCGGTGTCGAGTGCAGTTACGGCGTACCATACATGAACAACACAGCCACATCTGACCATTGCGAATGCAAACACAAAGGATGGGAAACTTTGCTGCGATGACTGTCTCAAGATCTCGACGACGTGCTCCCATTACGCCGTCTCTGAGAGGCCAGTGTTCGTCACGGGCCCACCAACCCCCAGCCCGGCCCGGCTCAGGCCCATGAACACCAAGTCCAGGCCCGGACCAGGCCCGGTCAAATTTATAATATGGCCCGGCCCAGGCCCGGCCCTGGCCCAGGCCCGGTCCGGCCCGTTCAGATTAAGATATAAATATTTGCACAAAGTTTGCAATCACTATCCTAGGATATTTACTTGTATACTATAATGTGAAACAATGAACCAACTATGCTAACCAAAAACAAACAAATAGCCACAGCCACAGCAACAATGTGTTGCTGTGGAAGTGAACTGCTGGTTGAAATAGTTGTCAGCTCTTACCTGAGCTTCAACATTATCAGCCTAGGCCCGTCCAGAGCCCGGTGATTTCCTTAAAGTTGAGGCCCAGCCCAGGCCCGGCCCATGGCCCATAGAGCCAGCCCAGCCCGTGTCGAACTCCAGTCTGGGCTGGAACAATATTGGCGACCTTGATCTTGTCACGATCCGCGTCAGTCTGGCTGTTCCCTGAGTTGTTAGTGATTGGCGGGCTCCGGTGCCGGTGCGATATCTGTTCGGAGTTCATCTCACGTATGTACCTACTGATGTGTCTCAGCGTGCCGCCCGGGATACGGCGACGGGTGCCGCTCGGGATGCGGCGACGGGTGCCGCTCGGGATGCGGCTTTCTGTCTGTCAGTGGCGAGTATGCAGGGCGGCCTCACCCTGCAGAACCGCCTGCCGCCGGCCGTCAGCGGATCTCTTACTCTCTCGGAACCTCTCAGAACCGCGGTCAGAACCTCTTAGAGCCGCGGTCAGAACCTCTCAGAGCCGCGGTCAGAACCTCTCAGAACCGCGGTCAGAACCTCTCAGAACCGCGGTCAGAACCTCTCAGAACCGCGGTCAGCGGCTCTCTTACTCTCTCAGAACCTCTCTCAGAACCGCCTGCCGCCGGCCGTCAGCGGCTCTCTTACTCTCTCAGAACCTCTCTCAGAACCACCTGCCGCCGGCCGTCAGCGGATCTCTTACTCTCTCGGAACCTCTCAGAACCGCGGTCAGCGGCTCTCTTACTCTCTCAGAACCTCTCTCAGAACCGCCTGCCGCCGGCCGTCAGCGGCTCTCTTACTCTCTCAGAGCCTCTCTCAGAACCACCTGCCGCCGGCCGTCAGCGGATCTCTTATTCTCTCGGAACCTCTCAGAACCGCGGTCAGCGGCTCTCTTACTCTCTCAGAACCTCTCTCAGAACCGCCTGCCGCCGGCCGTCAGCGGCTCTCTTACTCTCTCAGAACCTCTCTCAGAACCACCTGCCGCCGGCCGTCAGCGGATCTCTTACTCTCTCGGAACCTCTCAGAACCGCGGTCAGCGGCTCTCTTACTCTCTCAGAACCTCTCTCAGAACCGTCTGCGGCCGGCCATCAGCGTCTCTCTTACCCGTGTCAATTTGCATCCCCATGGAATGTGCCAAATATGTTGCTATTTCAATGTGATTTAAGTTGTATATATTTTGCCCTGAGGCCAGTTTTACCAAAAAATAATCACCGCACGCAGAAACAAAATAATCGCCGCTAAAAAAACTGCGGACATGAGCCGAGTTTCACCAACGAAAAAAAACTGACGGTGCCGGCTGTTATTTTTTTATAGACGCAAACAGCTGATATTGATGACGTCACACACCAATAACGATACGATTACGATATAACGCTAATCTGCTGACAAAACGAGTTTCAGCAGCAGAAATGGCTGTGTCTGATTGGTCAAAATACCTCTGTCGGCAACGCCGGCGCTAGCGAAACACGGTATTGTTTTGATAGATTGTTTACACATCTCCATTGAATTTGAACTGGGTTTATTTAAGATGTTAAATCTGAGTAAATTAATATTTAAAGGCTTATAACATAAATGTAAAATAAATGTAAACCCAGTGGAGTGTTGGTGATTGTGTTTGTAGAGGCTTATAAGTGATAAGTGTTGTTGATTTTGTACCGAGTAGGTCAAGCATGTAAATAATTGGTTTCATTGTCATTGGAAATTCAATGAAAATCATTGGAAATTAGTTGCATCTCATCACTCACATACCATTGGTGTAGGAGAATGTGCAAGAGAAGAGAACTTTGGATTTCCTCCACAAAACAAATATGTAAGTACCTATTACCTACCTGCATTTCTCTGGCAATAGTTCAGTAATTCACTTCCCCAGTTAATGGTGTTATTGAGGTCCCTAATAGAAGAGAGCATTATTATGACATACAGAAAAGTGTACCAGTAATACCAAAGCTATGACATCACCAAAAACGATAAATAATCAAACCTGACATACCCTTTACAGCAATTATGGTCGCAGGGACCCACGTTTAGAACGCTCTGCTCACATTCGCTCGCTGCGCTGTGGCCCTACAGACACCATCTTGTAGACATTCAATGATAACCCATTTTTCAGTGTCTTAATATTACTGTCAGTTGACTACTCTTCTTCTGGGGGACCTCAAGAATGCACCATACACTGGTGAGGTGAATTACTGAACTAATACCAGTACTTCATCATTTCACCCCAATTGCAGACAGTTTTAGGGTTGAATAATATTAATATTAATATTACTGTCAGTTGACTTCTCTTCTTCTGGGGGACCTCAAGAATGCACCATACACTGGTGAGGTGAATTACTGAACTAATACCAGTACTTCATCATTTCACCCCAATTGCAGACAGTTTTAGTGTTGAATAATATTCTAAGCTTAGCCATGTGTAGGTACCAACTTCAGTTCACACACTGGCTGACAGTCTGCTCAATGATTGCAACATTTGATTTGGACAAATGCTAACAGAGGTTATCATTTGTGTCTTTAAGGATATGCTGCATCCTCCAGTCTCCACACTCCACCATGATGGACGGTGACGCGGCATGGCGTTGGCGCAGTACCATTTCTGGCTTCCGCACAAGCCTGAAGAGCGGGAACATCTTCTATTTGAAGCTGTGATGGTGGTGCGCAGGCCTGTTTCTACTAGATGGACAGGGTTTGCTTGCCTTGTTCAGTGAGGTCCCATTTCCTATGGATGCCTGTGTAAAGACTGGGTGTGGAGGATTTGATGCAAGGTCATGCTGATTGTGATGCAAATTTATCTGTAGTTTTAGGGTTTATACTTTATAGTCCCTAAGGGTTATAGTTCAACGCAGTCAATACAATTTATTCCTTGGGCATGTCTTTCTGCTATACTACGTCAGTTACGGATGATCTGAAGCTCATGACCTCTCAGCAAGTTGATTGGTAGATGGTGATAAACGAGGTCAATGTAGACAATACATTGATGATGATTGATGTTGATGTTGTTTATAATTACTATGCTTCACAGAACCAGATTTTCTCTCAGGAAACAAACACAATCACATTATCTATATTGTATTTCTCTTGAGGATGAATAGCACTATTTTATTTCATGATCATCAAATGTCACATGCACAGCCATGAACAAGGTTAAAGGGAATGTTTCATCTTCCTGAAAGTTGTCAAATATATGCTGGTTGTAGTCAAAAATATGAATAACTGCTGCTGAAAACGATGATATTTTTTGTCTTGTTAAGTCACTTAACTTTATGCAAATTAAGCGTAAATTTGGGATGTCATTATTGAGCCATAGACTGCGCTGATTGGCTGACAAAGTGGGATTGACAGAAAAAGTCGCTGTCAGCGAATCAGCCTAGACTGGCCTAGACCCCATTTTGCAACTATAAATTTAATTGCTTAAAAACCGCTGTTTCAGGGAAAATGGCCTTAGTATTTTCAGCATTTCAATAACGGCCAAAGATAATAGCTATCTCAGTCCAAAACCAATACAAAGGTGAAACATTCCCTTTAAATGTCAGCAAATAGTTAGAGCGTATTTAGCAACAGTATTCGGTAATACAATGTCACAGATTGTTGGCCATCTGACTTGATACTTTTCAAACATTACCAAGCATTGCTGTTTGTGTTGGTATGCATATTGCATAATCTATATTTGTTTCTGGAAACGACTATTTACAAATTATGTTGAATAATTACAGACATCCTTGTTCTGAAATATATCATACCAATACAGACTAGGCAGTAGGCTGTAGGCATGTAGATTGGATAATAGCACAATATATTCTGAAACTTTCACACCACTTCTGCTGCCATAACAATAGGGCAGAATAGCAGGGACGGTGCATCATTTATTGATCATGTTCACTGAATAAGGTACCTAAGCACTATGTATGCAATTACTCTGGTTTAAGCACACTGGCCGTCTTGCAGTTCCAATGTTAGGATCACATCAGTCACATTCTTGAATATGTTTCAATCTTCAAGCTGAGCTGAAGACCCAACAAATGGACAAGCATTAATTCAATTGTATGCAGCTTTGGCTTCAGTTGCTTCAGGCTCCAGCTACAAATTCTGAAGGGAGTTGATAATGCTGATGAGAACAGCCACTCTGTGAAAGGGAGGAATGGGTCAATGATAATTGTACTGGTATTCATATTTTTAGCAAGAAAGTATTGTGATAAGTTTTAATTCCACTAAAAACTTGGTTAGGCACAAGACAAAACAAGGGATGTTTCTGTTAGTGGTTGATCTGAGCCCTGCAGAGTTTATCTCCAAACAAAATATCCAAGTTTAAATGTGTTGATGAGGCCTCTTGTCAACAAGCTAAATTCTACCAAACAAAATATTTCCAGATTTAGGCAAATTCAATAAGTTAACTCTTAGTAAAAGTCAGCATTAGATTCATGGTGACCTCAAACACTAAGGCCAGGCCTGTCAATGATGAGGAAAAGTGAAAAGGATAATTGTAGCTACTTACTGATTTGTTTTGTGGAAGAAATCCAAAGTTATAACTCTTGCCCATCTTCGTCCAATGTTGATGACTTGATGTGAGTGATGAGTTGAAACCAATTTCCAATGATGTTCAATTAATTTCCAATGACAATGAAACCAATGATTTACTTGACTCAGTACAAAATCACCAACGCTGCTCACTTATAAGCCTCAACAAACACAATAACCGAGAAAGTGCTGCAGCGCGACAATCACAACGACCTTGACAACCCGGTCGACGGCAATAGTAAATAAAAACTGACGCCTGGGTCCTGTCTATTTTTTTCAGTTGTTTTGCTACAAATAATGGCGCAATTGTGGTCACCGTTTTTGCCGCATTGGCTGTTGGTGAAACTCGCCGTCAGTAAATCTGTCAGTTTATTTTTAGGTCGGCGATTATTTTTTTCGTGCGTTGGTGAAACTCGCCGTCAGTTTTTCGGCCGAAAAATAATCGCCGACGTCAGTTTTTTCTTGGTAAAACTGGCCACTGTTTTGTTTTCGGTCACAGCAACTTTAATGCCGCGATCACCGGTTCGACGCAAATTCAGTGTCATTTCAACGTGATCAATTAATTTAATCGACTGCAGTCAGTTGATGTCCCACCAACTTCCACCGAATTCGATCACCGCTGAATCACATGATTGCCAGTGTAGCAGGTAACGAGAGGTGGATGGTCCTGTAAAATCCGGTTGTTAGCAATTTCATCACTGGAATCTAGTGAAGCGTGCAAAATAAGCCACCGTATCAGTCTATGTGAAATTGACAACGAGTACGCTAAGCTTTGGAAGCCACAATTTGGTGTTATCCGACCGAATTCGATTGAATGCAACTATTGACGCAAAGGCGAGCGTATTTTGTACGCTCTTGTTATACTGTACGCTCGTTCTACTGTACATTGTGTACGCTCTTTTTCTACTGTACGCTCGTTCTACTGCACGTATTCTGTACGCTCGTTCTATTGTACGTATTTTGTACACTCTTGTTCTACTGTACGCTCGTTCTACTTTACGTATTTTGTACGCTCTTGTTCTACTGTACGCTCGTTCTACAGCACGTATTCTATACGCTCTTGTTCTACTGTACCCATTTTGTATGCTCTTGTTCTACTGCACGCTCGTTCTACAGCACGTATTATGTACGCCCTTGTTCTACTGTACGCTCGTTCTACTGTACGCAATTTGTATGCTCTTGTTCTACTGTACGCATTTTGTATGCTCTTGTTCTACTGTACGCATTTTGTATGCTCTTGTTCTACTGTACGCATTTTGTATGCTCTTGTTCTACTGTACGCATTTTGTATGCTCTTGTTCTACTGTACGCTCGTTCTACTGCACGTATTATGTACGCTCTTGTTCTAGTGTACGCGTTTTGTATGCTCTTGTTCTACTGTACGCATTTTGTATGCTCTTGTTCTACTGTACGTATTCTGTACGCTCTTGTTCTACTGTACGCTCGTTCTACTGTACGTATTCTGTACGCTCTCGTTCTACTGCACGTATTTTGTACGCTCTTGGATCTACTGCACATTCGTGCACAATCCTGTATTAAACCCTCATAGTCATAGCTATACGAAACTTATGGGGATATAAAACTATATTTTTCGATGCAAACAGATTACAGGGCAATTCGAGGACAAATCACCAAGGTAAGGGTGAAAATGTATACCACACCCTCTCCGATTTCGCTTCAAAGTGGTGTTTGGGGTTATTCTGGGCGGTGATTTCGTTTCTTGAATTTGTATGGTCGTTAGGTTACAGAGTCACGAGTTGCAGGTCAGCAAACATTCAGGTCAAGGTCAAACATTCAACTACGTTTGCCATTTTATCTCCAAGATAACCATAGATATCAGGGCAAAACTATATATCATTCAAAAGAGTGAGGGGCATTCCACAGTAAGACAGCCAAAAATTTCCAAATTTGCCGTACGACCATTTTTAATGTTCTTGAAAAGCTGTGCACTGGGGGTTCCAAGGGCGAGGAATTCATTGGTGGTGACCCAAAAAAACAACATTCCAAGATACGGTGTTCCATATTTTCTCAAGTTCACTGTGCAGTCCTAATTCTTGACGACCAATTACTCCGAGACTAAAAAAACTATTTTGATAAACTGTTTTGTTTTTGTTTGGATCAGGATTAGTCGAAGCACAATTTGGCAATCACGGATTTTAGATTTTAGTTTTGTTACGTGATCTTGTGACCTCCTTTTTGCGCCGTGACCTTGACCTGTTAGAAAACTGAAATTAAAATTTTCATCTGATTACGATTTGAGCTTCATTGATGTCCTTTCGTATATAAAAAAATGGGGTTCGACCTGTAAACAAATATTTTTTTGGAGTTTTGCAATGCTGACATAATACGCTATTCAGGCACCTGTCCGTCGATAACTTCGCATCTACTTGACATACGCTTTCTAAAAAAAGCACAGAGTGACTCCTGACGACGAAACCTCTCGGTTGGTGCCTGTTACACCGACATCAGGTCGCCATATGACCTGCCAGGCCAATACAACGTAACGTACCCAAAACAGCGTATTGTCAGCATTGCAAGGCTCACAAGTAGATTTACGGGTCGAACCCCACTTTTTATATTTTGTATACGAAAGTACATCAATGGAACTCAAATCGTCATCAGACGAAAATTTAAATGTCAGTTTCAAATAGTTCAAGGTCACGGCGCAAAACGTAGGTCACGAGGTCAAGTGACAACATAAAATGAAAATAGAAAATCCTAGATTGCCAAATTGTTCTTTGAATAATCACGATCGAACCGAAACAAGATTATCAAAATCGCTTTTTAAGTCTCGGAGTTATTGGTCGTCAAAATTAGGCCTGCGCAGTGAACTTAGGACATTTTCGGAAGGCCTTATCTTGGAAAATATTTTTGGGGGAATTTTTTGTCACCACCAATTAATTCCCCGCCCTTGAAACCCCACAGTGCACAACTTTTCAAGACAATTAAAAATGGTCAGACGGCAAATTTTGAACCAAATTGGTTGTCTTACTGTGGAAGTCCCAACAAGTAGTTTTTACAGGTCGAACCCCACCTTTGTATACGAAAGGACATCAATGAAGTTCAAATCGTCATCAGACGAAAATGTAAATTTTAGTTTCGAACAGGTCAAGGTCACGGCGCAAAAGTGGGTCATGAGGTCACGTGACAATTATCTCTCGAAAATCCGTGATTGCCAAATTGTTCTTCGACTAATCCTGATTAAAAAAATCAAAATCACGTTTTTAGTCTCCGAGTTATTGGTCGTCAAAATTAGACCTTCAAGGTGAACTTGGGAAAATAAGGAAGGCCGTATTTTAGGAGACAAAAAAATGGGAATGTTTTGGTTACAACGAATGAATTCCCCGCCCTTGAAACCCACAACTTTTGCACAACTTTCAACCCAATGCACAACTTTTCAAGAAAATTAAAAATGGTCGGACGACACCCACCGGTTGTCTTACTGTGGAATGCCCCAGGCTCTGAAGAAACAAAGAATATGATGCCATAACAAGTTACCCCCTAAGGCCAAAATTTTGCAATTTTACCTGATGACCTTGAAGTCAGGTCAAGGTCAAACCATGTTTGCCCGCTTCATTTTTTTTATTTATTTAAGTTTGTTAATTTAGTTGGTAACATGCATGCAAAATTTTGCGTGGCAACTGAAACTCCTTGGGGTCAATAGGGGTCATATGTCATGACCTTATTTCCCCAGCGAGTTTACGAATTTCGGTATTTCGGTAATTTCGGTAAGTGGTGCGCAATGCTGTCGCATCGGATGTTTATCAGAGAACGATGCGATTAAAAAAATATATTATTGACTATCTGTATTGTGTTATTTATTATCATGTATTTGTAATTCAATGCAAAATTAACCTGCGCCGTGCCGGGGCGTTTAAACGCCCCCCCCCCCCACACCCCTAAGGGTTTTCAAAGATAGCGAAAACAACGGCACCACGCAGCGTCGCCGTGTTTGGTACAGATGTTCGAGCATCAGTTACCTACATTGTGTGAAATTCTTGATCTCGAGTCATCTCAGGTCACCTCACTAGGTCAGGTCACATGACCCCACCTAAAAAAAACGTTTGCCGTCGTACCGTCGTACAGCCACAGTTTCTGGCCGATTGGTTTCAAACTTACAGGTTTTCATAAGGTCATGCCTACAATTTGCCTACAATTTGTATATCTCGGGTTTGGTATATTTTTGACCTGAGGTCGGGTCAATTCCGTGACCTCCCCATTATCCCGCGCTTGACCGGGGTCTCAGCAGAACACCATTGACCGGGGGGGGGGGGATATTGCCCCTTGTTATCTCTCCGGAACTAATGATCACAGAGAGACGCACAACGCGACATTCGAAAGCTCTCAATGAGACGCATCTAAAGTTTACTCAAAATGTATAATTGAGGTCACATATCAGGTCAAGGTCGGGTCAGAGGTAGGTCAAAATGGAGGCATTTTAGTTTATGGACCATACTTTCCATGAAAGCCTTTGACCATGACCACCCAAAGTGCTCCCAAGGGTATAATACACATCCCGCATGAGGTAAAATGATACTGTTGGCAAAGGTCAAGATCAAGGTCAGGTCACAAAAGGTCACTATGCGCATAAGATTTTCGAAAGTCATGCAACACATGTTATGGGCTATTTTACACGTATACATCGATAGTGATAGTCATTTTACCATATGACCTCATTTAAATGAAGTTCGTGTTAGCTTAGGTCAAGTTCAGGTCACATTTGGTCAAACTTTAAAATTTATAAATCTAAATAAAAAGGCATGTTTCTAGACCACCAGTTTTGTCTCAGAAATATAGTGCTGGCATTTATTTGTCTGTATCTGGTCAATAAAAGCCACAAAACGCAATTTCACAATATGACGTCATGAGTTACTCATACTTAGGGAGCCATAAGTCAGTAAGAAACGAAGATATTGCTTGGAAATTTGGTTTAGGTATTATCCATATGTAGTTATCTAACATACATTCCATTTTTTAACATTTTTGAACATTTTGATATTGTGGGCATTTTTCCGTTTTTGTTTTATTTTGGGGTCAAAAACAAAATTTTCAAAAATCCGAGATAGACATTTTGTAGGCCTTGCGATTTGGTATCTTTTGATGTTTTGTATTGCAATTGTCTTAGAAAGTGGCCTTTATACGGTCTGTTAAAGTGTAGCTGATTTTAACGTAAAACTCGTGTGTAGTGACATCACTAAATTTGCTATATCTAAAAAATGTATGAACAAAATTGCTTCATTTTCGCACAGAGGATTGCAGGAGACAATTCATACAATTGATGCAGGAGAATGTACCAACAGTTTCACGTTGACAGCCCCATTATGTTTTGAGCTATCGCGAAACTTCGTTAGGGGGGACAATATTTGTCCCCCCGGTCAAACGTGGGTTATAAGTCAATGGGGAAATATTAAAATGCTTCTATTCCGAGGATACGCATATCAGTCCAATTCCTTCTGGATCATGTTACCATAGGTCATTATCGATGATCCAGGTGCCATATTTGTTCAGTGATCCCTACAGAGTCAGCCGAGGTCACCAACACGTTTTGTCAATACCTCTCGGCGGAATGAAGATATATTAGTGAACTAGCACCAATGTGTTTATCTCGTCGTGACACGTCTCCAAATATGCAACATGACCTACTTGGGTCACCACTTGACCTTGACCTACTTGGGTCACCACTTGACCTTGTCCTGAGGCCATTTTTTACCTAACATGGTCAACAGGAATATCAATCGAAGCGCCTTGAGCAAACAAACACGATGACGTAAACATTATTGCCTTATCTGTATTAGGTAAAAAGCTATTTGCGAAGAACTGTTTTGCCAAACAAAATTGTCTTTTTGACCTTTTATGACCTCTGGAGGCTAAACTATAGACCTGATATGAAATTGGATTTCACTAAATGTGATTGAATTTTAAAGAGCTTTCGATTGCGTTTTTCCGTTTGTTCTTAGCTATCATAGTTCCAGAGATATTTGGGGGTATTCGAAGCGAAGTCCTACAGCTGGAATAACTGATCTTTGATGACCTCTGGTGACCTCAATATTGACCTGAGTAAAAAAATGACTGAAATCGTTTCAAAATGCTTTTGACGAGCTTTCAAACGTTTTTCTTCTGTTTTTTGTCTTCGCCGAATAGGAGCCGAGTTCGAGAGGAGCCCCCCCCCCTTCACGGCGAAAATGGCGCCGATCACCGGCACAGCGCGGGTTAATGTCATAAGTGTATTGAATAGGACAAGTGCTTTCAAATGATGCCCATATTGCTTACATTGGGAGAAAACCGAAATTCGTAAACTCGCTGGGCAAATGAGGTCATGACATATGACCCCTGTTGACCCCTAAGGATTCTCAGTTGCCACGCCAAATTTGACATGCATGTTACCAATTGAATGAACAAACTTTTGTGTAAATTTAAACAAAAATCGAAGCAGGGAAACATGGTTTGACCGTGACCTGACTGCAAGGTCATCAGGTCGAATTGTCAACTTTTTACTTTCGAGGGTATCTTTTTATGCCATCATTTTCTTTGTTTCTTCCTCTCTCTCTCTCTCTCTCTCTCTCTCTCTCTCTCTCTCTCTCTCTCTCTCTCTCTCTCTCTCTCTCTCTAATTATATATAGTTTTGCCCTGATATGTGCTTTTATCTTTTAGATATAATGACAAACGTAGTTGGATGTTTGACCTTGACCTGAAATTTTCGCTGACCTGTATCGTGTAACCTGACCTGTATATTGTAACCCCGTAACCTGACGACAGTACACATTAAAAAATAGAGGAAGAAAAAAATCAATTAATTGCAGCGTTGTGCAACAATCGTAAATAGTTATATTTTTTTGCTTAAGCATTCTATCGAAATTTGTAATGTAAGCAAACATTTAACACACGCCCTGGAGGGGGTGCGAAATCCGCCCACCCCTCCGGTTTTCCCAGGATCAGGGAAAAACGGCGGCGCGCAGCGCCGCCATTTTTTGTACACCTGTTTAGAAATGAAATTTCCACATTATGTAAAATTCGTGGCCTCGGGTCATCTCAGGTCAGGTCACCAGATCAGGTCACGTGATGACCTCAACTCCAAAACGTTTGCAGTAGTACCACAGCCACAGTTTTACGCCGCTCAGTTTCAATCTTGCAGGACTTCATGAGGTCATAGATACCAACAATGTGCATATCTCTGATTTCCTATATCGGTGACCTAAGGTCAGGTCAATTTCGTGACCGCCAACACTGTTTTGTCAATAACTATTGACATAATGAAGATAGAGAAGATAAAATGGTACCAATGGTTTGTCTTGTCGAGAGACGTGTCTCAATATGCAACATGACCTACTTGGGTCACCACTTGACCTTGACCTGAGGTCAAATTTATCAGTTGACCTAACCCGGTCACCATGAATATGATTCGAAGCGCCTTGACGATAAAAACGGAATGGCGTAAACACTATTGCTTTATATTTATTAGGTAAGCAGTTATTTGCGAGAAAAAAATACAGTTTTGCAAAAAAAATCACCTTTTTGCCATTTGATGATCTCTGGAGCCTAAACTATTGACCTGAGCTCAAATCTGAGTACACCTATGTTGATTGTATTTTTGAAGGGCTTTCGATTGCATTTACCGTATGCTGCTAACTATCATAGTTCCCGAGATATTTGGGGGTGTTCGAAGCGAAGTCTTGAAAACTTGAAAATCTGACCCTTGATGACCTCTGGTGACCTCAATATTGACCTGAGAAGAAAAAAAATGAACAAAATACTTTCGAAAGAGCTTGTCTCGAGCTATCTAACGTCGTTTACCGCTTGTTTATCGCTACGTTGCGTGGTTGTCGAGATCATAGGGGGGGGGGGCGAAATCCGCCCCCCTCCAGGGCGTGTAATTATCAGATGCCCTCCAAAGCGTGTGTTAATGTCTTATTATGCTCGATTTAAGCCCAATAATTGGATAAAAGAAAATATTAATTCCGAAGAGATAAGATTAATTCTGAAGATATTTTGATTTTTCCGAAGGGATTTTGATTCCGACCGAGGTTTTTTGCGGCAACAACTCAAATGCGCAAGATGCGCCAGATTCGTTTCATGTAGTTAACAGGAACCACAATGTATAAATGCATTGCCGTCTCATCCAATTATTGCAATAGCGTCAGCTGACGGTTGGTCTGATGCAGTTAACTGGAACAAACGCTTCCATAATCCATATATGTAGTGGTGCGTAGAAATCGTAAACAGTATTTAGATTCTTATGAAAAATGAAATAAATGATTTTGTTTGGTGTATTTGCGCTGCTTGGGTAAGCATTTGGTGACGATTAAAAATCATAAGTAGTCCTTAGGACTTGTTTAAGCCGGTTTTTGCAACCTCATCGGATAGAGGCAGTGTCCCTTTAAACAGCTTCCATGACTTCTTATAAGTCGACTTAACACGTGGCTTAGCTGAGATCGCTAACGCACATCATAGTCTGGAGGAAACTCATTGAACTCCACAATGAGGTGCTGATAAAATTAATCGGCAACAGGTCGTGGGTTACTCATTTGTAAAATAGTGGAGGGAATCACTAGAAGTTTTGCCCCAATTTCACAACTTTGATATTCCAGTATTCACAGAAAGAGCAACTCCGTTGGTCCCACGAAGGGCGTATCTTTATTTTGCATGTCCCAATTTCACCTCGGCACTAAAAAGCGTAGTACAATTTGACGGGAACGGCTTTGTAATTCAGTTGGCTGAATCTATTGTTCCCTTTACGGCAGTGTTCTGAACAAAAGTGTTTTGGGTGGAAAATGACACCTAGGTGAATTCTTGTTCACCTCACTGGAAATGGCAAAAGTCGCGCTTTAGCCTCGCGAAAATTCAATGAGTGGCATATGCCCATGCAGCTACGCTATTATCATCTCAGAACTAAAAGATGAATTCAATTTCATTCAAATTCCTGGCTTTTCAGCGAAAATGTAGTTACCAGTAACACAAAGTTCGCAATGTTGCGGGAAATGTTCACAGTATTCTGGTATCTGTCTCATGAAATAATGTTTTTAGGCCTGATGGTATACGTGTCATAATTTAGTAGCCTCGTAAAAAGTGAGGCGAAAACAAGGTCGATTGACACCCTGTTGGATCTTAATTTCAATGACGAAAATTAATAAACGGCAAAGGAAACTAATGATGTCACTAAATAAAGTAATAATTTGTGTACATTGTCGGAAAGTTTCGTGCATTTTCATCCATTCGTTTAAATGTCATGCCAAATTATGTTAACCCTTGTATTTTGTTTCACTATTTTCGCGCGGCCTTTTTCAGACTATGTTGTTGGTAATTTTTTGCATTTTTCCCAAACGCAGAGACAAGTAATACAGCCGTTGATATCTAAAATAATACAAAATCATCTACTGGTTATGGAAGAATACTTTTCTTCTGTGCAAATTAGTGAACTTCTCAAAAAGACATGAAAGTTTACTGCCACTTTTGACATGATGTGATGGCCAAAAGGACGAGTGTCCATTGGACACCCTGCAAATATCAGAGCACTAGTAAAAAAATACAACATGTTACACAATCTATTACTTATTTTCGACTGAATTGATGAATGGGCTTATCAAAAACCTAGTTTTGTATCATTCCATGGTATTTTAGTGCCAAAATTGTCGAATAAGTGCCAACCTGTTCGGCCAAAGCACCTTGCAATCTACCTCGCGACTTTGTTAGACCTAGGAATTAGCATCGCTTTGCTTTCCTTCTCCTGAATTGACGCATCTGACGCATCGTTTACAAATACTGGCGCAGTTAATATGTTTGAGTCTTCATGGGAAGAGACAGAACCTAGGATATTTTTTTACGAAGCACAGTGTTGGATTTGGAATGTCCTGTAAGAATTTATGCATTCCTACATTTATTTTTTTAGGAAGCTAGGCTGTTTTGCATACCTTGACCTTTGGTAGTACTTTGAAGGAAATACATGTTAACAAAAGATTGCTTGAAGCCAAAGATTCATTTAATGAGTGAGCTCATCATCAGTTTGTCCATTTCCAAATTATTTTATCATGGTTTCTCAAATTGTTTTCAACCTAGCCACCCCCAAACTAGCTTGGACAGAACCTCGGATTTCTTAGAAAGCACAGTGTTGGACAGCCCTGTAAAAATCAGTGTGTTTCATACAAATATTTGTTAATAGCTTTCAGTTGTTTTTCATGTGTTAATGTTTTTTGTAATCCGAAAAGAATATGTGTGAACAAAAGGCTGTTTAGAGTCAGATAAGTATTTAATCAGTGAGCACATATCCAGTGTGTGTCCAAATATATTTATTGTGGTAGAGGTAGGCCAGAGGATAAAGCGTAAACTGCTGTAACCCCGAACACACCTTAACCCGCGCACTGCAGGGGGTTTGCGCCGAACACGAACTGCAGGGGGGGTGATTTCCGCCCCCGTGAGATCTCGAAAATTACGCTAAGTAGCGCAAGCGGAAAACGGCGTTTGAAAGCTTGATACAAATTCTATCGAAAGTATTTCAGGATTTTTTTAGATCAGGACAAAATTGAGGTCACCAGAGGTCATCAAAGGTCAAATTTTCCAGTTTGTTCCTTTTTTAGGACTTCGCTCCAGAAATTCCAACATATCTCGGAAACTATGCTAGCTAGAAACAAACGGGAAAAAGTCATCGCCAGCCATTGAAATTTGCAATAGAAAAAGTGTCCTCAAATGTGATCTAAGGTCAATATTTGAGGCTCCAGAGGTAAAAAAGGGAAAATGCTGTTTTTTTGCAAAACTATTTCTGGCTGATAATGTTTTACCTAATAAAGCTAACGGAACACTGTTTACGCCATTGTGTTTGACTCGTCAATTCGCTTCGAATAATGTACATGGTGACCTTGTTAGGTCATTTGAGAAATTTGACCACACGTCACGTGACATTGACCTTAGGTCAAGACCCAAGTAGGTCATGTTGCATATAGGGAGACGTGTCTCGACAAGACGAACACATTGCTGTCGGTTTTACTTCCTTATCTTCATTATGTCGCGAGTTATTTACAAACAAGTGATGGTGAACTCGGGTGACCTCAAATGACCCCATAGGGGTCACTAAATAAAACTTGCACTTGTATCATCAAGAACATCCTATAATAACATGATCCAGAAGTAATTGGACTAATATCATGTATATCCTTGAAATAGGAAGCATTTTAATATTTCCCCATTGACTTATTATGGAGAGGTGGCGAAATTGACCTGACCTTAGGTCACCGATATCAAAATTCCGAGATCAATGAATTGTAAGTACGTATGCCCTCATAAAACCCTGTAAGCTTCAAACTGATCGGTGAGAAACTCTGGCTTTGGCACAACAGCAACATTTTTGGAGGTGTGGTGACTTGACCTGGTCTGGTGACCTGACCTGAGATGACCGGATGTATTTTTTTCCTTCAAAGTGTGCGCAATTGATGTCCTAACAGGTGTGTCAAATTCCTGCGGCGCTGAGCGCCGCCGTTTTTTCGCTATCTCAGACAAATATGAGGGGGTGGGGGCGGAAATCAACCCCCCGTGCAGTGCGCGGGTTAACATCAAACTTGTCATGCTATCAAATCAGAATGTAAACAATACTGAGGCACTGAAACACAGTGAGTCAGTATCGTCTACATTATGATTTCTGATAGCATGTAAAATCCAAGGTTAGGACATATACCTTACCTTACCTTATTGTCATCAGGATATATGGCCTGTCGGAGTCCGGACCCGTTCTCGCCGAGCTCAATGGTTGAAGCCTATCTCAATCTGAGTTTGGAAGGAAGTATGGCCTCCCAGTGTTGGTCAAGTCTGTTTTTGAAGACGTTGAGAGACATGTCCGAAGATTGGCAGACCCTATCTCAATATAATTTCAAAATATTTGATATTTATTAATGAATAGTATTTGTAACAATTTAAAGAATTACCTTCAGACAAGAAAATAAAGGTAATATTTTAATTGTATGTTCTTTCAACTTTCCGCTACTGTGCTAAACATGTCTTTTTGTTTCATCTGTATGGTGCTTTAAGAATGGTCAACTGGTTACATTTTAAATGCTTATACTGTTGTCATTGTTCAAAATATTCATATCAATGTTATGGCAATTGGATTGTTGTAATTTAGTTTTGTAACCACAAATTTGAAGTTACATAATTTATGTTATATTACAATTTACAAGCAATACATAATCTTTGATATATTTTCATATTGGAAGTGAAATCTGTGGTAGAATTTTGGAGGGATTGTTATTGAAGCAGAAGGGTCCAATTCATTTTGATTGAATAATACCCTGCACTGCATTGTAATGCACTGCATGTTATGAGTACTGATCATAGGTTAGATACCATGGCCCTGGAAATTGTATTGATGTTGAGATGGATATATTTATTGATTAATAACTATCATAAATCAAGAGGAAATACATTTTTGATAAATGATGAGGCAATGTGAGGACATTAGGAAACAGATATTGTTTATGGTTGGGTGGAGTGTGCAAATTGAATGTCCTCCAAAATATAATGATTTAGTAGTGTCATCTCGTTCATTTGAAGAAAATCATAGAATATTCTTTAATATAGGTAGGACAATGTAGTATTTTATGCATTGGATCTTCAACACTTGTGGAGATTATACATGAAGAGTGCCCAACAGCATCGGTGTGTTTCAAGGCTCATCTTTAGGCCCTCTCCTCTACTGCATCTTCGCAAACGATCTCTGTCTGTTTGCTGAGGACGCAGCGGTTGTCCAATATGATGACGACACCCAAATTTTGGTCAGCGGCAAAAAATCCTGAGATTCACAAAGTCGTCACTCGCATGGAGGGTGCCTTAGCCTCTCTCGATAACTGGTTTCAAGCAAATGGACTGAAAGTAAATGCCGCCAAGACTCAACTGATGCTTCTGGGCAGCTCTCAAAATCTGCGCACTGTACATGACATCAAAGTAAAATTACGCGATCAGGATTTAATCCCCATTTCAGAAGCCAAAAACCTAGGTCTCACCTTTGACCGCTCGTTATGCTGGGACCGCCACGTCTCTACCGTAACACAGCGCTGCTTCGGAGTTTTGACTGGTCTATCGCATCTGAGGAGGCACCTGCCAACGGCCGTGCTCTCCGCGCTGATCAACGCCCTGGTTTTCTCGCAGATCCGGTACTGTATCTCGGTATACGGTAACGGCAAGAAGTGAAACCTCTGTCGGCTTCAGAAAATCATAAACTATGCTGCTAGAGTACTTTTTGGCCGACGGAAGTACGACCATGTATCGGATCTGCTGGGGAGGCTGGGGTGGCTCGGAGCGGAGGGCATGGCCACTTACCACACACTGTGCCTCACGCACATGGTGCGTTGCTGCGGCGAGCCTGAACAGCTGGCTGCGAGTCTGTCCACCAGTGCGAGTGTGGCAGAGGCCCGCGCTACCGAGCGGGCCACGCGACATGACCACATGTTGTTTGTTCCTCGGTCTCGCACGGAGATGGGACGGCGGCGCTTTGCCTGCCGGGGACCAGCGCAGTATAACGCTCTGCCACGCGACCTTGTAGGACTGCCCGTGCCGCTGTTTCGTCGCCGGGTGCGGCGATATTTCGCTGCCGCTCAGCGGGCACCGGACTGACCGACCCGGCGCTTCTCACCGTCATGCCGGCGGGTGTTATTTAACTGATTGTATGAGTGTGTGTATGTGTTTGCGTGAGTAAGTGTTTTTATTTTTGTTTTTACTTGTGGGATTTCATTGTATGCTTGTTCTGACCATTTTTCCTGTGTGTTTTAACTTATGACGAGAGGTTCTAATAGCCACAGGCACATGTGGACGACCTTAATAAAAGTCTGTATCTGTATCTGTATCTGTATCTGCAGTATAGATTATAGTTCATATTTATATCGTAAATTTCATTGGTCGATTTAAAAAACTTGCCAAAAATAAAATGACTCATTAAAAAAATCCATTCGACCCCGTTTTCACCTCATGAACAAAGCTGAAACTACCTCGGAGACACCCTGCCGAATTTCGATTTGAGAACACTGCTTTACGGTATCTTCTCTCACCCTCCACGGTCCCTGATTTATATCGCTGTGTTCAGAGTATATAGTAATTCCCACGAGAAGGGCGAGGAGATTAAATGTCTGGCCGCTGCTCGTAAATACTCCTAATAATTGGGCCACCTATCAACTTGTCCTCATTGAATCACCATTAACTAAGTTTTCCCAGAAAGACTGCAGAGATCGGGTGTGGACCCGGTCACCAAGGTCACGGTCACCTGAGACGTGTGATGCAGGGTGCGGATCGGTCACCTGACCCGGTCACCTGAGACGTGTGATGCAGGGTGCGGTTCACAGTTCACACGTCACCTGCGACGTGTGATGCAGGGTGCGGATCGGTCACCTGACCCGGTCACCTGAGACGTGTGATGCAGGGTGCGGATCACAGTTCACACGTCACCTGAGACGTGTGATGCAGGGTGCGGTTCACAGTTCACACGTCACCTGCGACGTGTGATGCAGGGTGCGGATCGGTCACCTGACCCGGTCACCTGAGACGTGTGATGCAGGGTGCGGATCACAGTTCACACGTCACCTGAGACGTGTGATGCAGGGTGCGGATCACAGTTCACACGTCACCTGCGACGTGTGATGCAGGGTGCGGATCGGGTGCAGATCACAGTTCACACGTCACCTGAGACGTGTGATGCAGGGTGCGGATCGAGTGCGGATCACAGTTCACACGTCACCTGAGACGTGTGATGCAGGGTGCGGATCGGTCACCTGACCGGTCACCTGAGACGTGTAAACTGTGATGCAGTCGGGGAAGTTCCGTATTTGCTCCAAGCGTATAATACAACATCATTGAAATTGTAACCGGCATGAAGCTAACTGGTTTACATGGTTGACTTCTAGTTTCATTGATGTTGTTGAAGTTTACGCCCATGGCATTCCTGTGAATGCAGCTCTGAAACCGTACCTGCAACGGTTTTGTACGGACAGATAGCGGAGCCAGCCTTCATGAATTTCGGATGTTTAGTTGAAAACGCTTCTAATTATTGTGGATTTCGTTGTCACTTGTCAACTTACATTTGCTATGTAATTGACAGCCGGAGACTGATTTTTAGCCCCTTACTACGTCCAAGGAATGCAGACTGGTTATTGATTCAACTTTGTTGGAACGATTCAATCCTGATTCATTCTGGAATCTGAATGATTCAATCACCGTTCGATGCACGGATACAATTTTGAGAATTGATTCCTTCCGATTCAAAGAATAAAAACAAATATTTTAATCGATTCACGTTTGATTCAACATTTCAATATATGAGGTGAATTTATGTCAAATCAGTACAAATGGAAACATGCCTATATATGATCATTCACACATTGTTGCAGTAATAGTATTTCTGTATAAATGAATGTAGTCACTGGGACTGCATGTATTTGCACAATTTACCAGTGTATTTGAATCGTTACATCTTTTGATTCAATCAGCCTTGATTTGATGCGGGTTTTTATTCAATCACGATTCATGAATCAAAAGATCTGGTGGTGAATCAATTATACAAAGGTCAAAAAAGTGTTTGGAGTGCTACCTACTATACCACGAAGCAATATTGCTACCTCGGTGTATAACACGTGTATCAAGACCTTGTTCTCAAATATTTTTCGTCACGCACCGAATTTAAGTGAAAATGCCTTTTCCTGTTCCGTCCGTTAAGGTCTGTTAAATTATTTATGAATCATATGCGCTTCTGCGGATCTTTTGTGCAAAATACCTCGGTACAACCGTCTGCACGAAGACTGGCCATTGGCCAAAGTTGTCCTCTGGCCCTGTGGGTAGTTGCGAAAGCTGAACATCTGATTCCACTCTGGTATTCCACTTTGGTATTCCACTCAATATGATAGCAGGCCTCTAAGATAATAAAAAAGGTCCTTTGATGATGAGCTATTGGAATGCTATTATATTTTACTACCTGAACATCATAACTTTCCAATTATTTAGAGATACCACTTGCTGAAAATGGCATCTAATCAAATTAACAATCTGCTATACAGGAATAAATACATATTGCACAGCCAAATTTTGTGCCAACTAAAAAATGAGTGTATTGAAAGTGGAAATGTTGACAGTAATGTCCACTTTCTGCCAAAGAACACAGTGTCACAGATTATATTTTGTGATATCTTGCCTGATGTATGAGAACCAGGAAAAATGCAATGCAGTGCTTGCAAAGGGTTATAAGCAGTGTATTTTGTTTACAGATGTAATCAAAATATTTACCCTGCATTGCAAACTGTAAGCAAACATAGGTAGAGTTGGCACCTATAAATAATCTTAGATGAACCACATGCCCAAGTGTGTAGCTCCTATACCCCTACAAACACTTGCCAACCAGTCTACAAAAAAAAAAATGAAGGATTGGGACAAGTTCAAACAGCTCAAATTTCACCAAAAATGTGATAGCATTGGCAACATATCCAATGTCATAAATTCATAACACAGCATTTCTTGTATAGCAACCTATCAAAGCAATTGGTCATTTTTGGTGTCTTATCAAAATATGTCATAAATTCATCCTTGCACAGCATTCTATAAAACAATTTGTCATTTATGTGTCTTTTTCTGAACTCTTTCTACAACTGGCAATTACCTTCATAAGTTTTCAGCCTGTGTTGCTTCAGGAAGGTTTGAACAAATTACATGTTGAGTGAATTGAAAATGAACTTCCACAACTGACTAGATGTGTAGCCATGCACAGGGTCCTAGGATTGCTTTTGAGCTAGGGTGCAGAGTGAACAAATCTGGCAAAAAAGTATAAAGATCGACATAGCTATTAGCCATCCATGGGTGGGGAGGGGGGGGGGGGGGGGGTGCTCACGGGCATGTGTATTGATGTGTGCATCTGCATCCAGAACACTCCAGATAACTGGAACATAATGAGTTAAATGAGATATGGTGATCAACATAGCTAAGCATGGATGCATTGTGGGGGATGGGTGGTGGGGAAGGGGGGGGGGGGGGGTACGTGCTCTTCTTTTGGTGTGGGTACAACCATCCAGGAGATACCAGAAAATTAGTTAAATGTCATGGATGACGAGTGGAAGGGTGTGTGAGTGGGTGACTGTCACGTTCGTGCCAACAGTGATCCCTTTATTTTATAGGGATCTGCTGTTCCAGAGATTCTTAAAGAATATAGATATATGCTAAGCCGCGGTAGAGTTTTCACGGGTTTAATGGGTTTATAACGGGTGTCATGGGTGTACCACAGGTATAATGGGTGAGTGCCGGCTATACCGGGCTTATCACGTGTTCCACAAGGGTACAACGGGTACCACGGGTGTATGTCGGGCACCGTAGGTTTTTGAAGGATACCTCGGGTGTATGACGGGTACAAAAACGTATTATAGGTACAATTAGTGTGCCACGGGTAGTACGGGTTATCAATCACTGATTGCCTATCACTTGCTTGCACCACCACTTGACCTGTAATCGTCCAGCGGAGCGGACGGGTTAGCACTAGTAGTATCTATAGGGTGTGGTTTTCCAGCCAAATTTACCAGTTTTCCAGCCAGGACACTGGGTATGAGCACGGAGCAGTGTTGGATTTTTCATTTCATGACATAGTGAGTGCAGAATGAAATGTTATTGTTGTTGCAAACTCAAATTTTAATTATATATAATTTGTGTCCCTGGAAAATAAAATTGTGTGATACATAATCTATTTAACCTTTTTGTGAGGACAATGGAATCATATTTTAACTACAATGACATTAAGACAACGGGCGCCTCATAGCCTAGTAGCTGTGGCGCCCCTAAACCCAAACCATCATCATCACGACATTAAGATCAGGTGAAAAGAGAGCAAATCTCCAGGACAGAAGGAAAGGAGCAAAATCCTTTGACCAAAAGTAGACAATGCCTGATATTCCATGGTTGACTTTGAATAGACTCTGTCTAAACTAGTTCATTACCCTAAAGGTAAACCTAAGAGGAGTATTCAAATATTGTAATCTTATCTGCTTTAGTTCCCCGATACAAATGTGCATCACGATCAGGATGACAAGGACATACCGGTATTGATAGGGCAGGCGTCACACTTCTGTAAACAACACTGTAGCCTGTAGGTAGTGTGACGAGCCTGAACAAGTGGCGGGCGGTGCAGCTTGCTTGATGACGTCATTGGGAGGGTATACTTAACCCGCGAGTCACTGGAGGGGTGCTTTCTTTAGCCCCCTTAGGAATATGAGACATATCTCAACAACTAATGCAGATATCAACGCTAAACTTTCAGTACCTCTCCGGGCATCATTTTTACACCGTTTGTGCAAAAAAAAGCAATTTCGTGAGCAATTTTTCGAGATATAGTGAATTTAATGACGTCACTAAACACGATTTTGACACAAAAATCAGCTAAACCTTGCCAAGCCGTACACATGCCACATTTGAAGCAAAATGCAATAGAAAAACGCTAAAAGGTAGAAAATTGCAAGGGTTACAAATCAGTTATCTCGAAATTTCAAAGGTTTGGTTTTTGACCCCAAAAATTGAGAGAAAAAAATGTGTTTTTTACAAATGCCTACAAAATCAAATTTTTTCAAAGATATTAAAAAAAACGGAATATATGTCAGATAACGACATATGGGTAACTACCATACCAAATTTCAAAACGATATCATCTTTTTTGACTGACATGGCATATAAAGTATGGGTAAATCATGACGTCATATTTTGAAATTGCGTTTTTTGACTTGTATTGACCAGATACAGACAAATAAATGCCAGCATTGCATTTTTGTTTAGATACAACTGATATAGAAACATGCTTTTTCATTTACATTTATTTATTTCAAATTTTAACCTTCAGTGACCTGAACTTGACCTGAACTTGCCACTAACTTCACGTCAATGACGTCAGGTGGTAAAATGACTATCACTATCGAATTCTACGCGTAAAAGCATCCATAAAACATGTGCTGCATTACTTTCGTAGATAATTTGTTTGTAGTGACCTTTTGTGACCTAACCTGGACCTTGATATTTTCGAACAATCTCACTTTAGCTCATGTGGGATATGTATCATACCTTTGACAGCACTTTGGGTGATCATAGGCCCAATCGAAGGCCATGGATGGTAAGTATTGTCCATAAACTCAAATACCTCGATTTTGACGTTTGACTTGACCGTGACCTGACATGTGACCTTAATTTGAAATTGTTAGGTGTGCGTTAGGTTTATCTCATTGAGTGCTTGCGAATGCCGCTTTGCGCGTCCCGCTGCGATCATTGGTTCTGAAGATACCAGGGGGAGGGGCTAAAAAACGCCCCCCCCCCCCCCCCCCCCCCCCAGTGAGTCGTGTTACAGAATATACCCCAGTGACGGCCGGGTTAATGGCGTAGGCCTATTTACTACTCGATCAGACTTAATGGCGGGGTTAGGTTAGGTTTGTTGGGTTGTTAGTTTAGGTACCATAACCTAAGCCAACCTAACCTAACCTAACCACACCATTAAAGGGAATAGTTCACCTTTAACATGGGGTTTTGGACTGAGATAGCAGATTTGTAGAGCAGATCTAAAAATGGGTTGTGGTGAAATAATTACCTCCCTACGTTAAGTAGGGAGTCGACACAGGACTAGTGGGCCCGGTTTCATGTCTGCTGTTCCGGGCCACGATCGGGACATGAACGCTCGCCGCCGGAAGCAGGCACACTCTCTGGCACGAAGTCTCTGATCACGACGCCTCGTTAATATCCGCTCAGCCGCCCGGGCGGCGCGGCGGCCCCTTGTCAGAGACTGTACGTGGCTTCAGGCGGAGCGGGGCGGAGCCAGAACGCCAGCTGCTGTCTACGATTTCTCGTGAAATACAAAGAGAAACTTACTTCTTTCTCCACATATATCCATCAGTTATCGACACGAAAGTCATGTTCGTAGTTTTGTGCTCAAGATGCACCGTATGGTTGAATTTCAAGACAACATTCAAGGTGATCTATTCCCCTTAACACGCGCCCTGGAGGGGGGGGGGGGCGAAATCCGCCCACCCCTCCGGTTTTTCGAGGATAGCGTAAAAACGGCGGAGCGCAGCGCCGCCGTTTTTTGTATTTCTGTTTATAAATGAACTTCCTGCATTATGTAAAATTCTTGGCCTCAGGTCATCTCAGGTCAGGTCACCAGACCAGGTCACGTGATGACCTCAACTCCAAAACGTTTGAAGTAGTACCACAGCCACAGTTGTACGCCGATCGGTTTCAATCTTGCAGGACTTCATAAGGTCATAGATACCAACAATTTGTTTATCTCGGATTTCTAATATCGGTGACCTAAGGTCAGGTCAATTTTGTGACCGCCAACACGGTTTTATCAATAACTATCGACATAATGAAGATAGAGAACAGAAAACGGTACCAATATGTTTGTCTCGTCGAGACACGTCTCTCAATAGGCAACATGACCAACTTGGGTCACCACTTGACCTTGACCTGAGGTCAAATTTCTCAGTTGACCTAACCAGGTCACCATGAATATGATTCGAAGCGCGTTGACAAGACAAACGCGATGGCGCAAAGATTATTGCTTTATCTTTATTAGGTAAAAGGTTATTTGGGGAAAACAGTTTTGAAAACAAAATCACCTATTTGACATTCGATGACCTCTGGAGCCTAAACTATTGACCTGAGCTCAAATCTGAGGACACCTATGTTGATTGTATTTTTGAAGGGCTTTCGATTGCACTTACCGTATGCTGCTAACTATCATAGTTCCCGAGATATTTGGGGGTGTTCGAAGCGAAGTCTTGAAAACTTGAAAATCTGACCCTTGATGACCTCTGGTGACCTCAATATTGACCTGAGAAGAAACAAAATGAACAAAATACTTTCGAAAGAGCTTGTCTCGAGCTATCTAACGGCGTTTCCCGCTTGTCGCTACGTTGCGTGGTTTTCGAGATCATAGGGGGGGGGGCGAAATCCGCCCCCCTCCAGGGCGTGTAATTATCAGAGGCCCTCCAGGGCGCGTGTTAAGTCTGATCGAGTAATAAACAGGCCTACACCATTAGCCCTATTCCCTGCGGGGGCAGATTCTGCCCCCCCCTCCGATGGCTTTTCACTTGCGGCTTCTAAACCGTTAGGCCTAGCGTCCTGAAACTTTGTGACTTTTCCCAAAATTGAATGACACGTGTTGTGTCAAAATTTTGACAAAATCGTTCCAGCAGAGGCGGTTCCAGGCTCCTGTTTTGGGGAGGGTGTTACGAATGCGGTTTTGCGGCGCATACTTCCTTCGTGGTTTGCAGTGCAACAAATGCGTCAGAAACAATTTCAATGCATTATGCATCATAGATACTGGGATTGTAAATATTTAAGGGGCAGAGGCGCACTCAGGATAAAAAAATGGGAGGTGATACACACCCTCAAATTAGGTCCAACTTCAAATTAGTAAGATGATAAAAGCGTTACGCGCATGGTGCCCCCCCCATGTTCTGTTCCTGGATCCGCCTATGCGCAATATATCAAATTTAACCAATTACAGCATATAATGCCCACATGTGACGTTCATGTCGTCCCAAACAATCACGAACAGCACATTTTTCTTCTTCAGAAAATCCCCCCATTTTACATTCTCTGAGTACGCCTATGATTTTTTATTCGTTTTTTTTTTAATCTTTTGATATATTCAAGACCAGTACATTTGAAGCTCAAAAACGTTTAGGGCATGAAAATCAGTAGAGCCACATGGCCGCAATGACCTTTAAAAAACAGCCCAAATTTTCGGATTTGTTGCCCCTGCCCCCCCCCCCCCCATTTTTGAACAAAACAAAAATGTTGGGTCCAAAAAGAGAGATCTTGTCATGACGAATCGAATGGCGTTTTCCCCATCGAAATCGAACGAGCGGTTCTCGAGATCTCGGGGGCAGAATCTCCCCCCCCCCCTCCCGCAAGTTAACGTAATTTTGGCCGCCCGCAGGGAATAGGGTTAACTATACCCTCCCAGTGATGTCATCAAGCCAGTTGCATCGCCCGCCCCTTGTTACACTACTTACAGCTGGTGTACGGAAGTGTGACGCCTGCCCTACCAATACCGACATTCCTAGCATGAAATGGTAAACATAGCTCCAACTCACCTTTAACAATCAGCCAAACGCAGCAGGCCAGCCTGCAACGGGTGGCAATCACTTTGAAGTCTGTTGCAAGGCTGGCCCCAGTTGGATTGGACAAAAATGCTGGTGTAGTACATCTGCAATGGCATGCAAAGTTTGACACTAGGATGTGTGGAGAATTACAGTGGTTTATCGTACAATCTACATTGACATCAATGAGCTACCTACATCAGACATTTAAATGTTGAGCATGTAGGGAGGAATAAGATAAGCAGAATCATCCTCAATTCACTAACAAATATCCAACCACTGGTCCACTGAAGTCCTCTGCTATCCCAGCCTACAAAACAACAGATTGTGGCAAAATCTAACAATGGCCAAGGCCATATATAGCAATGGCATGGTTTTGCAAACTGAGCAACACTAAAAAAAGGTGAGTACGCAGGTGGCCGTTCGGGAGAGGCCGCCTAGGGCGGAATTAGCCTCCATCTTGGATTTTTCCCTTCACGGTCAGGTGTCTTTTTCATTGTGACCGTAAATAAACTCTCCTGGGATCCACAACCCACTGCTTTTCAACAAGAAGAATATGAAGGAAACCTTCATTTAAAACACGCGACCAAAATATGGAAGGACTTTTCCTAGGCCCTCAGGCGGCCTCTCCCGAACGGCCACCAGTACGCACTCAGTACTAACCATAGTTGTTTATATACCATGTAAACAACTTTTGAGCTAACTTTTGAAATGATTCTGGAGGAGGAACGAACGGCGAGAAATGCAACTAACATAGCAATGGCCATGACGGATCATAAACTTGATAAAATCTTTCAGCATTAGCGTTGAAAACTATTTCATAATTCAAAAATATGTCATTTACAAATATATTTGCTGAAATTGTGTGATACCTGTGATACCATTCCCTTCGATTGCATTCTTGAACATCTTGAAATAGAGTGTGGTGGCCAACTCAAGTGCTGAAATACATCCGAATATTCATGAGTTTTTTTCTTCTCTCAAATACAGGATGGATCACTCATAATAGGCCATAGGCATGTGTCTAAAATACAGGGCTATGTTTTTCACATACAGAGTTTGTTTTTGCACTACCAAACGCAGAAAATCGTGTGATACCCGCTGATACCTGGTACTTGGTTGGTATGTAAGTACCTCTACTTTCGATGAATGGGTACTTAATGCCCATTGGGCTTGGACCTTTACTATCTTCCTCGCCGCGGGATGCGTTTTTTTAATTGTAAGTGCGATGCAGTGCGCTATTATTAACCAGCGATTACAAAACAAAACGTGATTTGACTCCCCGGGATTGGTGGCCGGAAGATAATGGTCCACTAAATTCGCGAAAAGAAGCGTCGCACAGCGAGCGACACATGATGATGTTTAGGTATATTAAAAAGCTAATGGTTTTCACATTAATTCCGTGTCTTGATGTCTCTTTTCACGCACAACAGTGTCGTGTCGAATCAATACCCAGCCTGCCAAGCATACATCATATTTTATGCATGCCAGTTCAGATTCTGAGATCTCCTGCACGCGTGGAGTTATGATCGTTTTATAGTTCCACGTGGCGCCAAATTTCGGAGCTCCTGCATGCGAATATGCAGTTTGGGCCGAAATCGTCTACTCGTTCCCCGCTGGGCTATGAGATGTCATGCCTCTCGGATGAGGGCTAAATATACAGCGCTATAAAGTCCAGTTTAACATATCATCACTGCTACCGAGTCGCCCATGTTGGATGTCAAGCAGGATCAAACCATATCCTACAAACCGTATCAAACAACGGGCCCCGTCGCCACTGGCCGACAGAATGCCCTGAGGCATATTCGATCGATCGATGGTGTTTTGCCGCAGGCTATTCTCGGGCAGCTGGCGTGCCTGTTCCATGTGTGATAAGACGCGGGAAGAGAGAGAGCGTGCCAGCCAGGCAGCGATGCGCGATATTCCGTGATACGATTCGGAGTAGCTCAAGTGGAAAATTGTTCCTATGGGTGTTGCGAGAGACAACAGGCAGGTGGTGAATGGCTTTTGTGCTGGGGTATATAAAATGTTGAATGCTGTATTTTGTGGGATGTCATTTCAATTTTGGCTGATAAACAATTGCAAGCGCTTGCATGTGCTCGCTAGTCATTATACTATGCATTTTTCATTCTGTGTTTCGCTGGAGTTTCGGTGTTCAGTGCTTATAACCAACAATTTTTTACATGGCAGAGGTAGTTAATTATCCCTGACTTTAGGTTATGGTAGGGGTGCTTACTGCTTACTGCTATGCAATGTTCCATTTTTCCTTCGTCGATGCTATAGATCGGTCTGATTCTCCATTTTTATTTTTGGAGTTCGAAACAGACAAATAACAGACCTTTTATTTGTCTTTTAGTTAATTGGGTTGGGGACAGGTAGTTGGTTTTTACGCATAACAAATTCAGCGTATTTTTCTCGATTTTTCGTTATACTGCTCACACACATCGTCTACCGCCTTCTGTCCTAAAACTTCTTCTTAACTTCTCATATTAAACAAATCTTGATTTTGTTTGTGACGTCACAGCACTAGTGACTTGTGACGGCACTTCTGACGCATATACACATTTAAGTGATTTTGCTAGTTATAATGAAGTAAGGTGTGTATAGTTTGTTGTGAAAATCTTAGTTTATTGGAGAGATGCATGCCGGCAAATGTAATCAATTTTACCTAACCTTGCCTAAACTCACGTCACCAAATCTCCCCCGCCCCCCAAAAAAAGTGTTGTTGCTTTTCGCTCTCATGTTTTTCCAGTTATATTTCGAACATGTCAAAAGCGTTAGCAAGGCATATATAAACTACTCACCTCTCCATATTCTTGCACCTGAACTCCGCAGACACAAATTCATCAGAATTTTGCAAGAAGTGTGCAAAAGCCGACGCTCCAAGCTTGGGTAGGTTCTGTGAGGTTGCCTTTCAAACTCAGGTTCTAAACTGTTGCGTTTCGGAACCTTTGACACATGATCTTTAGATCTTGAAAGTATCAAATATCAAACTCACTAACCATCAAACATTGATTGAATAAAAACACTTCGAACCAAATCACTTTATGTCGCTCTGATCGGGATTCCCGCAACTCCATTGGAGTTGATTTTTGTTGCAACTGCGCTGCACGCTCGCGCTGTTATTTCTTAAAACAACTCAGGTTCTGGACTATTAAGCTTAGGTATAACTGTTGACATTTTTAGACCCAAAAGGTACGATCAGCTACAACTCTATAGAACAAATAACTGCGGAAGACATAGACTTTTCGAAACGAATCACTACTGAGAAGCTCCGATTCAGGTTCGCGCATGCATTAACTCTCGAACGCATTTACCATATACATATTTTTTACCGCCGCGCAAAAGATGTCGCGTCAGCGTCATTTCCGGACACGAATTTCACTAGTGTCGTGACGTCACAACTACAAGGACATGAGCTTTTGGGTGCGATCGGCAACACGACGAATGGACAAGTTTCACGTTGTTTTTTTTTGCTTAAAAAAAATATATAATATACTAAACTTCAGTCATTTTGTCGAAAGATGCATTGTTGCAGTAAAACAAATCAACAAAGTCTGCAAAAATCCATTGTTAAAAAATGTTCTTGATGCGCAAACGGTCGTGACGTCACACATGTTTGGCCCAATTTGGCCATGGTTGATCATCTGCCGTAACGATGATCGTAACCTTTTATTTAGACGTGCCGGCACATCCACTCTCTCGTACATTGTACACGATGTGACACACAGTACCAGTGGCTATTACGTGTTACGTGAGGTGATCGGGTAGAAGCGGAGGGTGGATAGAAGGATCAGGATGGTGCAGTCAGCCATGTTGGCGCCGCGCACATCGGACTGCATTAGGGCGGGGAAGGATACAAGTGGGAGTAAAAAGTGATGTGCAACAGTAAAAGTACATATAAGCCGTTTTCACGATGGTTATTTTATTGCATTGGTACCATCCGTAAAGTACCACATTCCTAAAGTACCTAATCTAGTTTATAAACAACCAATAGAAACACAATGAAGATGCAAGTGATGTTTCGTTTCGTTCGTTCTTCGTTTGCTAATCGTTTCTGACTTAGAAAGATCAATATTATTGCTGTTTGATTTTCAGTCTTATGTGTGCTTCTTCATAGCTCACATAAGCAGCAATCTTGAAATACTGCCTTTAACTATTCGTTTCGTTAACATTGTTCTCGGGGGTGTATTTTTGCAACTACTCGATGGATGTGTTTGCAAATTTGCACACCAAAATGTTGGTATGTTACAAGTGTCATATTTAAGTTCTGAAATTCTCAAATGTCCGGTTTATGCGCAGCCTGCGCCAACGTACAACCAGGTTTCCCCTTTGAAACAAGCAGACAATGCTTGTATACTTGTATCGCCTTGAGGCAATGCACCTCAGTTTCCACCACTTTGGGAACACCAATGTAATAATTGAGCGCGTGCTTTTGGTCAAGTTAAACTTCCATGTATAACGAATATTTTTCAGGTATAAAATTACTTATTAGCTTCGTTTGCAGAAGCCTACGATAAAGTACTTGACTTGCCAATCAATCAACACTCAACAGGTAGTTGCGAGGTAAGTGGCATTACGCGAGGTAGGCGGCATTATGCGAGGCACTTGGGAGCTTGTATAGTGCAGTTAGGGACACTTCTGCGTGGCCAGTGGCCACGACAATATAGGGCTACTTCTGCGAGCCGCAGCACACCACAGAGCTTTCGTTTTTTGCTTGACATTGGAAGGCCGATGCATACCGCATTTGGCGCAGTTACTGTTGCGTTTGTACATTTCTGAACAAACAATAGTAATCTCTCCCTTTTTGCCGTCCATTTTTAACATTACATCAATTAATCACAAGCTGAATCTTCGAAACAATACCCGCTCGCCTATTAATGGCGTTCGTCGGACGACTGAATCATCATGTGTGACGTCACACGATTATGACCAATCAGAGGGCAACACGTATACATAGAGTTATTAGTTTTATAAGGTATTTATACAAATTTTTGATAAAAATTAGCATCACCATCGTATTAAAAAAAAATATATATATAAAAGTTTCCAAAAAATATATGGTTACGCAACATGAAACTTTTTTTAGAGACTTGTCCAATCCGACGACGAATCCGACGACGAATCCGACAAATACAACGAATTCGCTCTCCGACGAATTCGCTGTCTCGTGCATTCTGTAACAACAAAATTATCCGCCGGTTTTGTCACTGCTGCGCCGTGTCATGGTTTGTGTAGTTATAAGGCCTTGGTTTGTGTGGTTATTTTACTTGTTTTCAGAAATCACGGTACTTTGAACTTTGTTAGTACTCAGCAACACTGCAGCCAATACAGAAATACTGCAGATGACGTTATGACACACTGCAAAAGAAAGTAGCCCTCCCGACGACTGGTTTGGAGATTCGCGCTCCGGCAGAGCGAATTCGTCGGGCGAATTCGCTCGTTTGCAGATTCCTCGTGTTGCCGAACACAAACTGAGCGAATATTCGGCGTCCGGCGAAACACCGACGAATTCGTCGTGATTACGGCGAATTCGTCGTGTTGCCGATCGCACCCTAATTGTTTTAGTTTAATCATTTTTGAGTTCATTTCGCATTTTTTATAATACAAAACAAAAATTACATTATTCAAAATTATCCTTGTTTTTATTCATTCAAAACATTGGTACCTTGCAAAATTGTCCCCAACCCCATTCATTGACTGTCTATAAGTCTGATCGTGCTTTGAAACTGATGAATCCAATAACAACCATCAACTGTCTCGTGCATTCTCGTGCATACAGATTCGATGCGCCACTGTGTCCGATTAAGGTTTATTTTCTCGTTCTGCACGCCGCGCTAAATTTGTCTTTGAATCTCCTCCAACTGCTATCCGAGAGAGAATATCTCCCACGAGAGAAAAAATAATTAAAAGGTAAAATACATAACAACAGCAGCGCGTAGCAGTCTCAACGGTCTCAATCACCCTGTATCCCATTCAGCTACATACGTTTGGATGCTGCGCCGCATTACGAATCAAAGATCCATTCAGATTGCTACGCTTGCTACGCTGCGAGTTGCACCCACCGTTTGCAATTAGCATATGTCGTGTTCGAACTGTTTTGTGAACTATTAACAGAAGCTAAACTCAGCTGTACAACTGGCAGGAAACAGTTGGCAGCTGAATATCCAAGGTTGGTGGTATTATGGGACAATAAACGTCGCCCGGTCGGCTCAATTGGCTGGAATTGATTAGGATACATTATCACGGAGGGGAAAAGTCTGACGGCTTGAAACCGTGGGCTTAATGGGTCTGCTGTAGAACAAACATTATGATTATGCTAGGGAGGTTCATACCAAGAATATTTTAAAATATACAGCGATCTATGTTGAAAACCGCTTATAGGATAATTATTATGCAGACCATGATTATATGGGTAATATATTGTTGGCTACATATGGAGACTGGGGGAACACCGAACAACGGGAAAAACCGAAATTGTCAATTACGCTTAAACGCGTGGGAGGTGCCGGCTTCTGCTGACAGTTCCAGAAGGCTTCGCTATAAATGGTCTGTTGCTGCCGAAATCGCCCCGGTACTGCCATTTACTGAGATTCAGCGCGGTTGGAGCGCTTCTAGAAAACCGTAAAAATCAACGTAAAAAGCAACAAGGTTCTATTTTAGAGAGCTATAAGCTTTTAGTTGGTGCATGGTACTTGGATATTCATAATTGTGCCTGAATCTGCAATGTATAAGGATAACCCAAATATGAAATTAAGATATCTGGCCCCACCGTTAAGCTCTTGACAGCAATAGATTGAAGACATTCCCCATGGCAAAGCCGAAATAGCACCGACAAATTTCGTCGTTACAGAAATTGGTCTTGGTCCTCATTTTTTTAAAGAACATTTTTATATTTCCATAAACATTTTCTCCTGAATGGCATCCTTCAAAAGTGGTCGCAACACTCGCATATACAAAGTAAAAATGTGTGGTTTTAAATATCGCTGTGTTTGCACGTTGGCATAATATTTTAGTCTGCGACTGCTCACAATGGGATTTTAATCCGTAAACACTTCGATAAAACGCTTAACACGCGCCCTGGAGGGCCTCTGATAATTAAACGCCCTGGAGGGGGTGGATTTGCCTCCCCCTCCCTCCCCCCCCCCTATGATCTCGAAAACCACACAAAGTAGCGACAAACGGAAAACGAAGTTAGATAGCTCGAAACAAGCTCTTTCGAAAGTATTTCGTTCATTTTTTTCTCAGGTTAATATTGAGGTCACCAGCCCGGGTCCATCAAGGGTCATATTTTTAAGTTTTCAAGACTTCGCTTCGAACACCCCCAAATATCTCGGGAACTATGATAGTTAGCAGCAAACAGAAAAAGCAATGGAAAGCTATTGAAGCATGCAATCGAAACGGGTCCTCAGATTTGAGCCCAGGTCAATAGTTCAGGCTCCAGAGGTCATCAAATGCCAAAAAGGTGATTTTTTGGCAAAACTTTTGTTCGCAAATAACTTTTTACCTAATCAAGACAAAGCAATAGTATTTACGTCATTGCGTTTGCCTTGTCAAGGCGCTTCGAATCATTTTCATGGTGACCGGGTTAAGTAAACTGATAAATTTGACATCAGGTCAAGGTCCAGTGGTGACCCAAGTTGGTCATGTTGCATATTGGGAGACGTGTCTTGACGTGACAAACACATTGGTACCATTTTATATTTTCTATCTTCATTATGTCGATAGTTATTCACAAAACAGTGTTGGGGTTTACGAAATTAACCTGACCTTAGGTCACCGATATTATAAATCCGAGATTAAAAAAAATGTTGGTATTTATGACGTTATGAATTCCTGCAAGATTGAAACTGATCGGCGTAAAACTGTGGCTGTGGTACTACTGCAAACATTTTGGAGTTGAGGTCATCACGTGACCTGATCTGGTGACCTGACCTGAAATGACCCGAGGCCAAATTTTTTACATAATTTGGGAAGTTAATTTCTTAACAGTTGTACAAAAAACGGCGGCGCTACGCACCGCTGTTTTTACGCTATCTTCGAAAAACCGGAGGGGTGGGCGGATTTCGCCCCCTCCTTCTGGGCGCGTGTTAAAACCCTCGCTCTACGGGGGGGTTTTGACCGCCCCCTGAAATTTGTATTGAATAAATGTTTACACATGCCGCGCATCTTGCTGAAATGTTCTGTAGCTGAGTTTACAACAATTATACGTATGCTGTAAAAATGTAATTGTAATTGGTTAAGTAGTTGAGGAGATAATCATGTTTTGATGACGTCATGTTGGTGGAAAAACGATGAATATTTGAAAAATCGTAAAAACAGAGTTTTAAAGCAAACTACAAACGCAATACACCAAAGATACAAAATCGCATTCTCTTTCAAATGCCAATCTCGGATTTCCAATCTTTTTGGTTTTTGACCCCTAAAATAAAACAACTTTTTTTTTAATCAACAAAAAATCAACATTTTCAAAGATGTTAGAAAAACCGGAATGTATGTGAGAAAACTGAGCATGGACAATATTCAAACACAATCTGAAAGCAATATCTCTATTTTTGACTGAGTGATGGCTCCCTAAGTGTAAGAAACTCATGACGTCATTTTTTTATAACTTTTTGGACTTTTTTTGACAAGATACGAACAAATAATTACTTTTTCTGTATTTCTGAGACAAAACTGGTCTAGAAAAATGCCTTTTACTTACATTTATCAATTTCTAATTTTGAGGTTTTCTGACGGAGCAAAATCGCTGTTCTGGACGTGTCGAGCCGAGGTCATTCACTTGACCTGGAAGGTCACCCGTTGATTTGAAACCTAAAAATCGTATACTATTAGATTCCTCGCATGACAGGGAACATGCTGGTTCTTACCGCATTGCTCTAAGTTGCTTGGTTTGGAAGTTAACAGGGGGGCCTGTCAGCCCCCCGTAGGGCGAAGGTGAAAAAGCTCCCGGAATGCGAGGGTTAAAGCTCATAAACTTTAAGTTCTAAGTAAGGGAATTGCTTCTTTGACTCATTCGGCATCACCCGCAATTTTGGGGCAAACCCGATTTTTTTCCCTTTTCAGATATTTTGCTTTGTAGCAGCCCAATTATATCTGATGGCTCAAATGTCAAACCTGTTTTTGATAGGCAATTGATGTGGCTTGCCAATTATATGTATAAATATTATGTAGAGTGATTTGTCTGTCCGCTACAAGGATCCAAACAGAAAAGTGTTGGCCTTCCCCCAGGCTCCCCTAAATAGTTTTTTTCAATTTAAGAATTATTTGCTTGACCAATAAATAAAGAAAAGGTAGTGCCTGTCCGACTGGTTACCAATTCGCTACCAGTACCTTTAAGCATGCAGAATGTCTGTAGCTCCTGTACATCATCATACATCACTCCTGTACATCATTTCCATCTGCCGTCCGGGTTAATTTGAACTGACGGCACCTGTGCTGGATCTGATTAGAAGGCGGATATTCCACCGCGAGATGCTAATCATCTCTGTCCGGTACTGACTGAGCCTTCATGGTACATTACATGCAATTGGTGTGTCTAGGTGCATCAACCACACGTGTTACATTACATGCAACAGCACGGGCGTGGGCTGTCCGTTTTCGTCCCGGCGTTGTGTGATGGCGTGTACTTTAGTCAGGAAATGCCAGCCCAAATCCAGATGGATAAATAACATGAGTATTTTATAAGCTCATGCTGTTGATGAATCGTGTTACGAGCTTCAGGGTGTCACCTTCATGTCTCGGTGCGAGCGTTGTTTTAGAAGATGTTATTGAGGGAAGTCTCCTTTCCTCAAAAGTCCACCAAGTCCTCAAGTCAAGAAAGCCCTAAAAATGGAAAAAAGGAAAAGGGTCCAAGGCGTTTGTCTGGCGACCCCAGTCAATGGCGGGCTAACACTGTACTGTTCAGCCCACATCAACACTTTAATGTTAACAGCTCGTGTCTTCTATCAGACATTTTCCTGATTTTACGGCCGCTGAACGTTGAAGCATTAATCAATGGAGACGTCCCATCATTTTGGAGACAAATTGCCGATTTAAGGTGAAAGGGGACGCATGCTATTTCATATATTCGAGCAGTTTGTCCGGTAATGGAAATTAGTCGCCGATCTAAAGACGCTCACTTGTATTGGGAAGTTATAGTTAATGAGTCACTTTTGGAGGTTCTCCCAAGGTTAAGATCCCAATCCCAAGGTCATCAGAAGTGGTGTGTCTCCCTGCAGTGACATATACCTACAAGGCATTTGCGATATTTTCAAATACTTTTAGCTAATGACCCTTGTGTGTCCATTGATTGAGGGATGACTGGATGATTAAATTGTGAGAATATGACACAAATAAAGTAAACTTGGTTCAAATATTCAACATTAAAACGGTCATTCGTTATTCCAGTTATGAACCTGACGAGAAGGTGTCTGGATACGAAAAATATTGAAGTTCATATTGGATCATTCACACCGAGTTATAATAATTCCGATTAACTTTTACCGCGTAAGTATAAAGCATTGTCGATGTATTATTAAAGGGAATGTTTCACCTTTGTATTGGTTTTGAACTGAGATAGCCATTATCTTTGGCAGTTATTGAAATATCGAAAATGCTTAGGTCATTTTTCCCCAAACTTAGCCGTTTTTAAGCAATTAAATTTATAGTTTGCAAAATGGGGTCTAGGCTAGTGCCGCTGCTGATTGTCTGGCAGCGACTTTTTCAGCCAATCTCACTTTGTCAGCCAATCAGCGGCGGTCTATAGCTCAATATGACGTCATCATCCCAAATTAAAACAAAACTTAATTTATATAAAGTTAAGTGACCTTTCGAGAGATAAAAATATCAGCATCGTTTTCAGCAGCACTTACTTCATATTTTCGACTACAACCAGCGTATATTTGACAACTCTCAGAAAGGTGAAACATTCCCTTTAACAAGAACTCCGTTTGATTCATATATTGTAAGATAATAGTTAATTTTCTTGCTACGTCTCGATGTCTGTTGATGTCTGACCCACACTTCAATATTGTGAGAATGACGTTCGTAGTCCAAATTACAAGCAACTAAAAAACACTGCATTGAATTTCATGTTACCTCGCTAGCTTGGCATGCATGAGGTGCCGACTATTGCCTATTTATATCGTAACAATTTGCAGTATTTAACTCGTCTTCCATCGTTGTGAATTTTCCTGCCAACCCCTCTTCTGTACAACGATCTATCATTTGTATGAGACGTGCAAGACCTGTCTGCAATTCTTGGTAGGAATATATTGTCGAATCAACCTTTGTCATCAAACCGCGGCCAAGTTCGGAAATAAACTGCAGCGTCAACGTTTTTTTTTTGTATTTTAAGTTTTTTTTGTGAACACATCCAATCAAAGCAAATCATCGAACACTAAACTGCAGCGTCAAAATTACCCTTTGGAAATGCTTTTGACACGGATGGTACTGGCGTGATGTGATGGTGCACTCCAAGTTCAACATTATAGTGTGAGAATCACTGGAGAGAAATTGGCCATGTTATTCTGACGTGATCTGCTAGAAGGTATTGCCATTTGTTTTGCCAGTGCCGCACTGGTATCCTGGATGGTCCACTTTTTATGAGATTTCAGCGAACCACACGACTCTGTTTTTTGTATGGGCAAAGCTTCCCTGGGCCCAATCTTACCAAGTGCCGTAAATTTGCATTTGGGGTAGAATGGGCCATTTTACCGCAACTCAATCTCACCAAACCGGGTGGGGTAGGTTCTACCGCGTCCAAAATACTATCTAATGTAGCATTGGCCCATAGCAATGGCCCATGTAGCATTGGATTCCAATGCTACATTATATGAGTCTCTTCCAAGCCCGAAGGAAATATTGTCTCCTCCCTATTCCAGGATATCATGCTGGCACACCTATGAATGTGCAGTTTCAGTTTCATTTTTAGCTCCAGTTTCAGTTTTGTTTCAGTTTGAGTTTTGGTTCCAGTTTCAGTTTTTGTTTCAGTTTCAGTTTCAGTTTCAGTTTCAGTTTCAGTTTCAGTTTCAGCTTCAGTTTCAGCTTCAGCTTCAGCTTCAGCTTCAGCTTCAGTTTCAGCTTCAGTTTCAGCTTCAGTTTCAGCTTCAGCTTCAGCTTCAGTTTCAGCTTCAGCTTCAGTTTCAGCTTCAGTTTCAGCTTCAGCTTCAGCTTCAGCTTCAGCTTCAGTTTCAGCTTCAGTTTCAGCTTCAGTTTCAGCTTCAGTTTCAGCTTCAGCTTCAGCTTCAGTTTCAGCTTCAGTTTCAGCTTCAGTTTCAGCTTCAGTTTCAGCTTCAGCTTCAGTTTCAGCTTCAGCTTCAGTTTCAGCTTCAGCTTCAGTTTCAGCTTCAGTTTCAGCTTCAGCTTCAGCTTCAGTTTCAGCTTCAGTTTCAGCTTCAGTTTCAGCTTCAGCTTCAGTTTCAGCTTCAGCTTCAGCCTCAGCTTCAGCTTCAGCTTCAGCTTTAGTTTCAGTTTCAGTTTCAGCTTCAGTTTCAGCTTCAGCTTCAGTTTCAGCTTCAGTTTCAGCTTCAGTTTCAGTTTCAGATTCAGTTTCAGCTTCAGTTTCAGCTTCAGTTTCAGCTTCAGTTTCAGTTTCAGCTTCAGTTTCAGCTTCAGTTTCAGCTTCAGTTTCAGCTTCAGTTTCAGCTTCAGTTTCAGCTTCAGTTTCAGCCGTTTCCGTTTGGTCCCAGCGGGTGCGACACTCGACAGTCGTGGACCAGCTGTCTCGTCTCCAGCTGTTGTTATTCATCTGTCTCGCTGGGAACCTGGGAAATTTCGCTCAGCAGGGGACTCCGTTGAGAACAGTTATATATCTATCTCACGGACTGAGCAACTGCAGCAGATGCAGCTAACTGCTCCCTAGGCGCTGTACCTTCCCTCTAGATGCATCTAACTGCTCCCTAGGCGCTGCACCTTCCCTCTAGTCCGCTCTGTAATCATAAACACAAAGAAGCTGCGACCTGTTGCAAATGACCATAGAACATAGACGCTGAGACAGTGCTGGGAATTTGAAAGACCAACAGACGGTATATAGGAAGTCTGACAGGGGCGTCGCCGAGCATTTTTGAGTGTGTGTGTGTGGGGGAGGGGAGGGGGGGGGGGGGGGGGGGGGTCGGCTGAAATGACGACAAAAAATGTACCCCATTTTTTGTGTGTATTTAAGCCTTTGCAACATTTTTTATGTGGATTTTCATGTTACAGTAGGTACTTGTTATTTAGCGCCGCTAAGCGGCGCGTTTTTTTACGGGTTTTCCTGATAAAACCCAGAAATACAGGCGATGGGCCATGTAAAGGATAATAAGCTAAGAATGCTATAAATTCAATTCAGCGTTACGAAGAACCGGATACGATGACGATGGCTTCGTTATGATGATGGCCACCGATGTGACAATGTTAATGAAAATGTGAATTTTAGGTCGTGGAAAACGAAATTGTAATATTGGAACCAGACCGTGAGTGGAGCCTATAGCCTCAGGTAACCCATTTGCCTGGTTAAACATCTCGGTACGATGAAAAATATTGAAATGAAGGTAGTTTTTCATATACATTAGCCTTGGGTAGTAAATCACGATGACCGGTGGCAGTCAGCGCTCAAAAGTACATATGATAATAATAACTGTATACTTATTACATATGTACCGAACTGTAACAAACAACTGGTAACAGGACAAATGGTTTGAAAGCAGCAAGGGGAAAAACGACTTTTTCACGCATAAATGGTACCTGTGGATCTGGAGGAGCCTGGGGCGAGATGGCTCGGGGAGATGTTCCTGGCCTGGGCACCACTATTAGCTCTTCGGTCCAGCAAGTTGGGCACCGCTGGAGCAGCTTCCGGGTGCCGATGCCCGCGTCTTTGCGTTCGCGTCGCCTTTTTCGGAACTCGTCAGACTAGCTAAACATGTAGCCTGCTTGAAAGTTAATAGTGTATCAAGGGAGTGGGCCCTGGTGGAATTTATTTTCTCCTTTTCGAAATTTGTATACGCAATTGCGAAATTTGTGTCATGCCGCGAAGCGGCGCGAAATTTCCACTTTTTGACTGTGGATAGCTGGATTTTGACTGCTGCAAAGGCAATTTGTACGATAAATTGTTAACTTCCCCGCAAAAAGTGTGTGTGTGTGTGGGGGGAGGTCCACCACCCTACCTTCTGAGAGTGGGGGTCAGGGGACCGTCCCCCCGACCCTCCCGTCGGCGACGCCCTTGCATGTTACTGATGAAATTTCCTTCGTTTTTCTTTCGGAGCAGTGGTGTATCGAAGGGAAAACGAAGGAAATTTAATTAGTAACTGACTGCGCCCATTTCCACGTCGCAGGGGTGTAGGATCCTGTTCAGTTGAGGGTGCGTCAGCTCCCCCCCCCCCCCCCCCCCACTTGCCTTCAGCCACCCCAACTTGAACAAGGAAGTGGGTCAAATCCGGGGAGAAATCTGTATTTTCGTGGATTTTGATGGTACTTTAAGCGATTGTTCCCAGCTCAGCTCCCCCCCCCAAAAAAAAACTTTTCTGGGGAAGCTACGCTCCTGCTGCGTCGTATTTTTCATATTATAATCTTGATTTTAATAGGAATTACGTAAAAACTAGAATCAGCTTCCGCCATAAACAGTGTGCGTGTGGGTGGGTGGGTGGGTGGGGGGGGGGGGGGAGGGGGAGGGGGTAGGCCGCCATAAAAAAGCGTGGGGTCGACCCCTCCCCCCGGTTTTCAAAAGTGGGGGGTCGCGACCGCCCCCCCCCCCCCTGTCAGCGACGCCCCTTCGAAGACCAACAGACGGCAGATGTTGTATATACAAAGACGACAGCCAAAGGAGAGAGTCGCGACCTGTTGGCAATGGTAACACAAACACAAACGCTGGGACCTGTTGGAAATGACGAGCGCCGTAATATCAACAGACTGAAGGAGCGATATATACCAAGAAGACAGTCCAAAAGGACGCCCCGAGGCTATTCTTCTAAAAAAAAAATCGAACCGTGGCTCGATTTTAAAAAAAAGAATGGCTTCAGGACCTGGCGCGGGAGATGTTTAGCGTCGAATTAGTGCCTCGGAAATGCAGCAGCAAAGCCAAATAATATGCAGGTATTTTACGCACTGCCCAAACATGACACATTTCCAGTCCTAGGGCCATTCTTTTAAAATAAAAATCGAGCCACGGCTCGATTAAAAAAATGGCCTCAGATTCGGTATCCATTCGTACGCTCTGCATACAAATGCTATTAGAGATCGAAAAATATCAAAGGGTATATAATATAATATAATGTAATATCTATGGCTATGTTTAAACCTAAATAAAGTGAATAAAGCTGGATAAATTCGGGAATAAATCCTAGAAGCATTCTAGATTGGTGATTTTCATTAGTGAGAAACTGAGAGAGAGTGTTGTGAGCATGATAGCTAGGCCCGCCCCTGATTGGCTGATGGTGTTAGTGACATCACACGCTATTGATGCGCATGAATGATGGGCGCCTCCGCAAAGTACTTCCTTCCTGCAAAACGTTTCCTCCATTAAGTGATTGACTGCATTACAGGAAATCAGTTTAGCTTACTTAGGGTGATTTGCTTTTGGACGCAATTGTTTTTTGTTTGTAATTTAGGTATTAGTATGCGCCAGGGACGCAGGAGCTATGTTCAAGTTGAGGAGGCAGGATTCAGCGAAAAGTTGTTGACCGGTGGGGGGGGGGGGGGTAGCAGAACGTCAGCTGTCAGCCGTCAGCGATAAATGGTTGACCTGAGGGGGGGGGGGGGGGCGGTAGAGCGCGTCGTCAGCCCGTCAGCAACTATACCATGTGTTATACTTCATGTCTTGGGGGGGGGGGGGGGGCGCAACATACCTCCTTGAACAGCCTTGAGGGCCATGACCCCGTTGCCCTCCCCGCCCCCTGGATCCGCCTTTACGCTCGCTTCGTTGCGGCTCAGGAAACAAATACTTGACGAGGCGCTCCGCCGGGTCAGGGGTTCATACCTACATACAGGTAAAGCGATCGCCAAAAAAATCGCAATCGCGATTCCAATCGTAATCGCGATCACGAAGGGCCAAGCACCGAATGTGGTGACGTCATCAAAGCTGTCATGGTTCCGGATCGGCTCGAACTTGAACCGTAAATGACGACCGCGACGGTGACGCTACCACCACCCCACCAGATTCACTGAAATATCACCAATCCAAATTGTAATCCTTGAAATGACTATATTAAGGATTACAGTCTCAAGTGTGACTGAAAGGATGAATTAAATTCAATAAATTCAGTCACTATTTCTTCCAAAGTATTTCTCACCTTGATATGGTTATTGATAAAGGTCAGTGGCATGCTGCGGATGAAAAATCGAAATAAACTCCTCAAAGTTGGTGGGGCGGCGCCCCCGCTAAAAAAATGAAGGGGCAGCTGCCCCGTGGTTCCTGCATCCTTGGCATACGCTATAAACTTTTTGGCCCACAGGCTTGCCGACCGTCTGTGACTTTTGCAGTTGCTAGCTGAATGATTGTTTGCCGAGAGGCAGACTGTGGCGTTTGGAGCTGTAAAGTTCATCAAACAAACCCAGAGACGATGCCTTGTATTGTTTGAGAGCCCAGGCTTCATCAGCTAAGAGAAGATCCTTTGATGATATTGGAAGACGTCTGAGGAGGTCTGATTTAATCATGTCTGTGAAAGTTTACCTGGGTTGTTTAATTGATTTTCAAATCAGGCATTATGTTTTTAGTTTCCTGTATTGCTGGTCTTACATCGTGTTTAGTTTCTTGAATTACTGGTCTTTCATTAAGTTTGGTTTGTTGTTGTTTTTATATTTATTTCGGCCGTATGATCTTCAACATTGTTCTATTATCATGGTCCGAAGCCGTTTCTTAAAACATTAGCAGTACCGGGACAATGATGGGCAGGTAAACCAAAACACTAAGGGCTGGTGCAGCAAGTGTAATAGAACACTCAACTTCCTGCAGTTATTGGTCACGAAGGTCTTGTCTTTTGTTTGGTGTTACACAACTGATCACATTGCTCACGGAAAGACATAATGTGGAGTTATAGTTTTAATTACGTTATAATCTGGACTTTCTCCACAAGAGTTAAGTTGCTCGGACCCAGAGCTTTCTATATGTATTTTACATATCTTCGTCAGCGATCGTTCGTAATTCTTACGTTAAAATGACGTTTTATTTTAACGTAATTCTTACGAACGATCGCTGACAAAGATGTGTAAAATACATGTAAAAAGCTCCGAGTCCGAACGAGTCCGAACGAAACGTTTTGCCGGTGGAGAAAGTCCACATTATAACGTAATTAATCACCTTATGATCGTAGACAATCTTTTGTTGCTGCGTTTGAGGCACCTGGGTGGCAGATGTGTTCTGTTGGATCGATCGAACATGTAGACAAATGAGCGGAGTAGAACGAGAAAGTCAAATTTCTCTCTGAGACTATCGTGATCAAAATTATCATCTCCACCCTCTGTCAAGCTAATAATGGAAATCCAAAGTGCGAAGTGCGAACCATATCCAAGTAGAATTAGAAAGTGGCGTACCATGTCACCACACAAAAATGAGTAATAAAAGTAGCTAGTGCGCCCGGAAATTGATTAAAATCAACCTGATTAATTCATGCTGCACTCAGACAATTTGCAATTCGCTCCGGGTGCCGCTCTTTAATCGCAATACGAAATGCTAATAGAAATGCAAATTATTCATGTGGTGTGCTGATTTGCTCCTTTCATGCTGGTTTGAGAGTCTCAATTGGATAACGGGGCGCCGATGAGAGGCCAACCGGACGTTATTCGCCATAAATCAAGCAACCTCGCAAATGGCTTCGTCTTTCATTTCCCTGATGCAAACATCTTCGTTTGAATATATCAGCGATGTACCATTTGTTTTATAGCATTCACTAATCCAACAAGTTATGCACCAGTATATATAAATGGTGGCTAACCTCTTGAAGGTATCTTGCTAAACTATTCTCATAACTAAGCCCAGCGTACCAATGGAGGTGGCGTGGATGGTGCCTTCGCCGACAGCTATATGACATAATTATGGCTTCATATATTGTGACTACTTTGCCACCACTTCCCATCATTTTCAGCTCACTGCTATTGGAGCATACCACAGTACCGGGACATTTGGTGTCCCGGTACTCGTGTAGGCGGCTTTGTCCCGCCTGCACGCATGCACATTTTCGCACGCACACATGCGAAAATAATTTCGCCTGTATTTAGTAGGTATGGTACTATGAACACATATGAGTATGTTAGATACTTCCTTATAAAGTCTGCTATCCAGAGCTGCACAAACTGTCCGAGCTGCCTCCTACACGATTCCAGCGAGTAGCCATCTGTCTCGTCGATATGTTGGGTACTCAAAGCCATGCTCAATGGATAATTGGTTGCCTCCGTGCATATGGTGAGCCTTCCCATTTGATTTTGCAGTCAAACAGTTGATAGCGCATATCGCTGATCGCTTCCTTCACGCCGCCTACGCGCCTGTCTCGTAAGCCAATGGTAAACCAATGGGACTGTCTCGTGTAGGCGGCTTTGAGGCAGCCGGAGGCATGACGTTGGCAGCTGACTGAGGCCCATTAGGTTGTCACTACTAAAATACAAGCGTGGTACTCTGACGTGACTGAAACCAGAAAGGTAAAATAAAGGAAATTTGCAAAATCATCACCTGTCTGTTCCATGAGAGAACAAATAAGATATTCAAAATTAAGTCTCACAAAGAGAGCTTACCACCTGATTTTCCGTCGCTTACATTGTAGGCAAGCAGGCAGCTTTGTGCCGTTCTGCTGCTATCATTGCTTTTGTAGTGATCTGCCAATTTGTTCACGAGTTTGACCTTAGGTGATGTTAATGTAATATAACTACTGCAGTCGATTGATATGTCCAACTACCGGGGGCCATGCCAATCTCTTTCAATAACTTATCGCACCTTTGCCTCTACAGCAGAAAGCCAATTTCGACACACAGTTGCACGCCGTCAACAACGCCACCGGCCACCGACAAACAAAAACGCTATCTGTGATTCGATGCAGACCAGACCCGTGGCAGCCATTTCCGCGTCGGGTGCGGTCGCCTGCACTCTCTCCAGTGGCAATGTTGGCGCCAAATTATCCCCGCTCTCTGAGAGTACCATCAGCCGGGATCTCCGTCGGCCCACCAACAGATCACCATCAGTGTAAGGACGTGAGGGCAACACGCTGGTGGCCATCGTCTGGCAATGACGTGCTGCATGTCAGCTATAGTGCAGCTGTGGCAGCTGCAGGATGGCTGTGGCAGCTGTGGCAGCTGCAGGATGGCTATGGCAGCTGTGGCAGCTGCAGGATGGCTATGGCAGCTGCAGGATGACTGTGGCAGCTGTATGATGGCTGTGACAGCTGTGGCAGCTGTATGATGGCTGTGTCAGCTGCAGGATGGCTGTGGCAGCTGCAGGATGGCTGTGGCAGCTGTATGATGGCTGTGGCAGCTGCAGGATGGCTGTGGTAGCTGTATGATGGCTGTGGCAGCTGTATGATGGCTGTGGCAGCTGCAGGATGGCTGTGGCAGCTGCAGGATGGCTATGACAGCTGCAGGATGACTGTGGCAGCTCCAGGATGGCTGTAGCAGCTGCATGATGGCTGTGGCAGCTCCATGATGGCTGTGCCGGTTGGGATGGCTGTGGCAGCTGTATGATGGCTGTGGCAGCTCCATGATGGCTGTGCCGGTTGGGATGGCTGTGGCAGCTGTATGATGGCTGTGGCAGCTGTGGCAGCTGTGGCAGCTGTATGATGGCTGTGGCAGCTGCAGGATGGCTGTGGCAGCTGCAGGATGGCTGTGGAAGCTGCAGGATGGCTGTGGCAGCTGCAGGATGGCTGTGGCAGCTGCAGGATGGCTGTGGCAGCTGCAGGATGGCTGTGGCAGCTGTATGATGGCTGTGACAGCTGTGGCAGCTGTATGATGGCTGTGACAGCTGTGGCAGCTGTATGATGGCTGTGGCAGCTGCAGGATGGCTGTGGCAGCTGCAGGATGGCTGTGGCAGCTGTATGATGGCTGTGGCAGCTGTGGCAGCTGTGACAGCTGCAGGATGGCTGTGGCAGCTGCAGGATGGCTGTGGCAGCTGCAGGATGGCTGTGGCAGCTGCAGGATGGCTGTAGCAGCTGCAGGATGGCTGTGGCAGCTGTATGATGGCTGTGGCAGCTGTGGCAGCTGTGACAGCTGCAGGATGGCTGTGGCAGCTGCAGGATGGCTGTGGCAGCTGCAGGATGGCTGTATCAGCTGCAGGATAGCTGTGTCAGCTGCAGGATGGCTGTGGCAGCTGTGGCAGCTGTATGATGGCTGTGGCAGCTGTATGATGGCTGTGGCAGCTGTGGCAGCTGTGACAGCTGCAGGATGGCTGTGGCAGCTGCAGGATGGCTGTGGCAGCTGCAGGATGGCTGTAGCAGCTGCAGGATAGCTGTGTCAGCTGCAGGATGGCTGTGGCAGCTGTGGCAGCTGTATGATGGCTGTGGCAGCTGCAGGATGGCTGTGGCAGCTGTATGATGGCTGTGGCAGCTGCAGGATGGCTGTGGCAGCTGCAGGATGGCTGTGTCAGCTGCAGGATGGCTGTGGCAGCTGCAGGATGGCTGTGGCAGCTGCAGGATGGCTGTGGCAGCTGCAGGATGGCTGTGGCAGCTGTATGATGGCTGTGGCAGCTGCAGGATGGCTGTATCAGCTGCAGGATGGCTGTATCAGCTGCAGGATGGCTGTGGCAGCTGTATGATGGCTGTGGCAGCTGCAGGATGGCTGTATCAGCTGCAGGATGGCTGTGGCAGCTGCAGAATGGCTGTGGCAGCTGGATGATGGCTGTGGCAGCTGTGGCAGCTGTGGCAGCTGCAGGATGGCTGTGGCAGCTATAGTGCAGCTGTGGCAGCTGCATGATGGCTGTGGCAGCTGTATGATGGCTGTGGCAGCTGCAGGATGGCTGTGGCAGCTGCAGGATGGCTGTGGCAGCTGCAGGATGGCTGTGGCAGCTGCAGGATGGCTGTGGCAGCTGCAGGATGGCTGTGGCAGCTGTAGGATGGCTGTGGTAGTTGCATGATGGCTGTGGCAGCTATAGTGCAGCTGTGGCAGCTGCAGGATGGCTGTGTCAGCTGCAGGATGGCTGTGGCAGCTGCAGGATGGCTGTGGCAGCTGCAGGATGGCTGTGCCGGTTGGGATGGATGTGGCATCTGCAGGATGGCTGTGGCAGCTGCAGGATGGCTGTGCCGGTTGGGATGTCATGGGCTGCAGGGCTGTAATGACTGTGGTTGCATGTCCATGTGGGTGGGGGTTGTAGTGCTTGTGGGCCCTGTGCGGTACGGGGGCACGTTTTTTTCGGCTGAGAGCTGTGAGGTCAAGGCAGCTGTCACTGACGGACCATTCGTTTGATGTTTGAAGTTGGCGAATATCTATTACAACGTTACAAATCTGCAAGAAAAATGGTTCGGACGAATTTGAATTATTTCCCAGCAAATGTTCGTATGGATGGTGTGGAATAGTCCGGCAGACTTTAACAGTGTTACCAGCCTGTGGAGTTTGATGAGGTTTATGTGAGCTAGCAGCTGTCCAAGAATAGTAACGGCAGATTAAATGAATGCATGCGAGGATGGTGTGCGACTTATTGAATTACCCGCTGGTCAGAGTGAATAGTTCAAACTTAAAGTGAACCAGAGACACATTCGACCACCAGTCCGAATTCAGAATCAAAGCTTTTCCTTGTTTATATATTTTGTCAAATCCAGTTTGGATTTGGTTATATCCTCATTTGCTCAACTTATTTGCTGCTTTGGTCATTCTCCAACCAAAACATTTCTACTTTGACGATATTTCATTAGAACTGGAGCTAGAGTTTGAGATCCAAACTTACTATGCCGCCTATGGCAGAATGGCTAGTGAAACAAGACTGTTTATATTTTGAATTATTAATGACCAGTCAACATCTTCGTGAACTACGTTAGCTTTAGCTGAACACATGTTCTTTAAGTACAGTTAAATGGAACCAGTGCACTTGCACATTTTTCTCTTGGAAAACACTACACTCACACAATCGCTACACACGACCCGGGTGTCAACTCCTGCCACAGGGGTTAATTTGGAAATTTACTCATGCATGGGGTGTCATTGTTGATGCTTCGCTATCTACACCCATGACAGACACCTGCGTGGTGTGTCAGGGCCGACCACCATCGCATTGTGTGTTCGTCACCGCTGCATGGGGTGTCGACAAGGGCGGATCCAGGGGGGGGGGGCGAACGGGGACATGCCCCCCCCCCAAGCCTGTTTAAGGGGGGGGGGGCAAACTATGTTTTGGCCTCCCCAAGACGTGAAATCTAATGCATGCTATATTTGCGTTTTTAGAACGGTACTGGGCATCCCAAAATTGCAGCAGTCAAAATCAAGCTAGCCACAGTCAAAAACTGAAAAATTTCGCGCCGCTTCGCGGCATGACACAAGTTTCGCAATTGCATATACAAATTTGGAAAATTAATTCCATTAAGTGTCTTGCAGAGGCTCTCCTTGGCGGTAATTGCTAGCCCCAGGGCCAACTCTCTTCATAAAATATTATCTTTAAAGCGGGCTACATGTTTAGCTTGTATGCCGAGTTCCGAAAAAGGCGACGCGAACGCAAAGACGCGGACTTCGGCAACCGGAAGCTGTTCCAGCGGTGTCCAACTTGTTGGCCCGAAGAGCTAATAGTGGGGACCAGGCCAGGACTATCTCTCCAAGCCATCTCCCCCAGGCTCCTCCAGATCCACAGGGACCATTTATGCGCGGAAATGTCGGTCTGCCTCTTGCTACTTTGAAACCATTTGCACCGTTACCAGTTGTTTGTTACAGTTCGGTACATAGGTATGTATACAGACTACAGTTATTATTATCATATGTACTATTGAGCGCAGACTGCCACCGGCCATCGTGATTTACTATCCGAGGCTAATGTATATGAAAAACTACCTTCATTTCAACATTTTGCATCATACAGAGATGTGCAACCAGGAAAAGAGGTTACCTGAGGCTTGGCTCCACTCACGGTCTGGTTCCAATATTAAAAATGCGTTTTACACGACCCAAAATTAAAATGTTCACGCCGCTTCGCGGCGTCACATCAGTGGCCATCGTCATCGTCTTCGTTTCGTCGTAACGCTGAATTGAATGAATAACATTTTTAGCTTCTTATCCTTTACAAGGCTAAGAAGCTAAAAATGCCTATGTTTCTGGGTTTTATCAGGCAAACCCGAGCAAAAAAGAAATCGCGCCGCTTCGCGGCGCTAAATAACAAGTACCTACTATAACATGCAAATCCACATTACAAATGTTGCAAAGGCTTAAATACACGCATAACAAATTGGGGTACATTTTTTTATCGTCATTTCAGCCGACCCCCCCCCCCACTCAAAAATTATCGGCGACGCCCCTGGGTACAGCTGACAATTGACATAGTTTTTCTCAGTGTAAGGGAATGTCGGAACAATGCCAACTGCAAGCTGACATCTTTCCTTTTTCGATATCCCAAAAGGTCGAAAACCTAAACAAAAAATGGGGAAAAAATCGAAATCGTGTGGTTGCAAAATAAAGTGGCCCAAATCCGGGGAGAAATTCGAAATTGGGGGTAGGTAAGGTCCGCTAAAAAAACGGTTTGCCCCCCCCCCCCCCCAAAAAAAAACGGCCGGCTGGATCCGCCCTTGGGTGTCGAGGTGTCGCAATACTCATGCGGGGGGCACCGATTGACGCCTCAGCCGGGCGTTTTTCAGGAGTTCGTTCACCACTGGGAGAGGTGTGACGGTCGCCGCTGCTTGGGGTGTCGTGACGCATGCACGCAGACGACGGCGCGGCGTTGGCTGCGCGCGCACGTAACCGCCGGCCGGCCGCGCCGCCGCGCCGGGCCAGTAGAGCAGTGACCTTGGGCACGGCGGGTTGTGCATGGTGTGCGTGCGTTGACCGTTGTCGGTGTTCAAGTTGCCGTTGAGTTTCGAAAGGCTGTCAATCGTGCTGTCGTAATCGGAGTTATAAGTAACTAGTTGTGAGTGCGTTCTTTCGTGTTTTCTTTTGATCTTAGAAATGTACTTAGTTGTGAATTTGTGATCGATAAACATTAGGTATTATAGCGTCTATATGTTTCATGCCCTCCCGTCACAACCAATTGTATTTCTTATCCGGTCGGAGCTGCACCGACCAAGCTTCTATAAACATATGCATATACGTAGGTGACTGTTGATCCATAGTAACTATGATTATTTATGAGTATGCTTGATGCTGATTTGTGATGCTGGTGTTGATACATGGATCTGTTTACAATAATTAACGGTTTTGTTAATACAATGGTTTTGCACTGAAATGTACTAATTTTTAGTTGCTCAGATTGGGAAGCTTGGCGCGAGTGGTCAGTCGGGTCAGAGTGCTCAGATTGGCATGAGTCTTGCGAGTTGCGACACGTCTCTGAGCCGGCGGCCGCCGCCCGCCATGCGTCTGCGTCACGACACCCCATGCAGCGGCGACCGTCACATCTCTCCCAGTGGTAAACGAACTCCCGCAATTCGCCCGGCTGAGGCGTCAATTGACACCCCTCGCATGAGTATTGCGACACCTCGACACCCCATTCAGGCGGTGACGTTACTCCTCTCCCAATGGTAAACGAACTCCTGCAATACGCCCGGCTGAGGCGTCAATCGACGCCCCACGCATGCGTATTGCGACACCTCGACACCCCATGCAGCGGTTATCAAGGGTGTTCCGTTAAACCTAGACACCCCATGCAGCGGCGATCACGGTTGTTCCGGTACACCTCCCTGAGGGCTAAACAAAACACCTTCCAGGCGACGTATTTTAGGTTGTGTGGGCATCACACGGGCTAGGGGTGTTGACACTCTGCGCAGGTGTTGATTTTTTTGTGAGTGTATGTCTCCTAGTCACGCCATATTCCTGACCAAATGACCTATCGTGAGTACCGTTTAGCATTCTATTCGGGTCAGCTGAGCGCTACACACCGCTTGGTCCACACTGTTAGTCAGCCACTGGCCTCTCCTGAACACGGTGTGGAGCTGTGCTGCCCGATTCATCAGCCCTCCTCCTGCTGAGACTCCCCTGCAATCAGCGCCCAGCGGCCACTGACCTCTCCTGAGCACGGTGTGGAGCTGTGCTGCCCGATTCATCAGACCTCCTGCTGCTGAGACTCCCCTGCAATCAGCGCCCAGCGGCCACTGACCTCTCCTGAGCACGGTGTGGAGCTGTGCTGCCCGATTCGTCAGACCTCCTGCTGCTGAGACTCCCCTGCAATCAGCGCCCAGCGGCCACTGACCTCTCCTGAGCACGGTGTGGAGTTGCCCGATTACTCAGCCCTCCCCCTGCTGAGACTCCCCTGCAATCAGCGCCCAGCGGCCACTGACCTCTCCTGAGCACGGTGTGGAGCTGCCCGATTCCTCAGCCCTCCTCCTGTTGAGACTCCCCTGCAATCAGCGTCCAGCGGCCGGTGGCAGCCAGCTGCTTTAGATCCAAGATTCGGGCATGGGGGTCGCCACGCAGCAATGGAAGGCCCTTCGACCTTGGTGGGCCCTGCCCCAAAAGAGGTCCTCATTTGATCGAAATAGGCCCCCTGTAGGCGAGCATGGGCCCTCTGTGGGTCAGAATGGTCCCTTCAAATACTGGAATGCGCTTTGTAAAGGCTGAACTGGGTCTCTAAGCACCAGAATGAAATTTTTAATGGCAGAATGTATCCTCTATAGCTACCTAGCTGTGGGCAGTTTTGAAGCTCAGGGGAGGGGCTATGGCCACATGCCCCCCAGCCCCCTGTATTTTCTTCTGTCAACAGTTGTTGCCACCTGTCGCCACCTGTCACCGCCCCCGGTCACCGCACACTACCACCGCCCCCGGTCCCCCCCCCCTCTCAGCTCGGTGCCCACACTCATCTCACTAGGTAACTCTGTAGGTACAAAAAAAAACACTAAACACACAACACACACAAGACTACGTGTCGGCTTATCAACACTACACGCCACCTTTTTCAACTCCAACTCACACCAAGTCCGTTGTGTTCGTGTGGACACACGTATGAAGACACTGTCCATTACATACTCTGTTGCCCCCTATACACGATTCACAGAACAAACCTCTTTAACGCAGCGCGACGCATTGTGAGCGACTTTGATGATTTGCCACCCAAAAACACATTAGAGCTCCTGCTCTTTGGTAGAAATATTTTACAAACACAGGGTATAGACTATAGGTGCCAGTTTCAGAACATATTTGTCCAATGTCCGACCGATGTCCAAGACTGTTGGTCAGCTGTCCGTCCGAAACTGTCCGAAAATCATTGTTTGTCCGAAATTTGTCCGAAAGCAGAAAAGTGTTTGATAGGGAAATGAATTACCTGTGGTTCACTTTCTTTTTTAATAAAAAATAACTAAGTGATTTTCGCGACAGTTATCGAGCATTGGATGTCCGAAAATGTCCAAAGAAATATGCTTATGTCCGTCCGAAAACCGAATCGGTCTTCGGACAAATTCGGAATTCCGAAAATGATTGTACCGATTGGCACCACTAGTTTAGACATCGCACATCACTTACAGACATTCATAGCACTTTCACAAAGACTCAACACACACAAACAACACAACAATCACACATCACCAGCACTTTCACCACGCTGACCTGCTGTTGCCGCCTGTGCCTGGCCACCTGATTTTCGAATAGCCGCTCGGCGGGCTGGAAGCGGGGCCTAAGTGATCTGTTCCTTAGTTTTAGTGACATTTTTGTTTCATTTGTTTCCTCTGGAGAGGCGCTATGTTTTAAGCTTTTGCCTTTGCCCCAATCCAGTATTGTTCTGTGTGATTTGATGTCCTTCGAACTGAACTGAACTGATCTCATAAATCCGTGCTTATCAGGCTCCAACCGGCGCATTTAAGTCGGATTTTCTGCACGGTCGATCGCCAAAGCTGTGTCGCAGCGATGTCCGGCCCAGGGCTCGGAGAATCTGCTGAGCTCCTGAGCGGCGGAGAGAGATGACAACAACAACAAACACATTTATTTGAAATACAAAAATAAACACAAAAACTTAATCGCAGATCGGTGCAAAAGCGAGGCGCTTATACATGGCACCTCTCTGCAATGGTTGGCAGAAGGTAAACAAAAAGTCGACTGGCCGCCGCCGCAAACATGGCCTATTTAATGTTGTCCCATGCCGCGACCCCAGCAGGGGCCCCGCGCGCCAAGACACCCGTCGTGCCCACGTTTTACTGAAACGTCCTGATCTAGTCAGGTAATTTTGGAAGCTCGCGGCCACCGCCAGTCCCTCGCCGCCGCCCAGACCGGTGCCGTGTGTAAGTATGAGGAGTTGGTCGCGTAAATGAAGAAGAGAGAAGTCATAGCATAGTGCTTCTGAAATGTCATCAAGAAGATGCTGTCTAGTGTTTTGGTAGAGCGGACAGTGGAAGATCAAGTGAGCTACGGTCTCAAGGAAACCCACAGAGACAGGATGGGTCATTTCTTTTCTTAATTTGAAATCTGTGGACGTTCAGAGAAGACAGGCCCAAACGAAGAGTGGTGTGTAGAGTGTTGCCTAATTTTTTTGCCGGGAGAATAAAATGAAGGTGCAGCATCAACCCCCAGCCTCTCCCAGGGCCACGGATTTTGCCAGGGGTGGCAAAATTGACTGAGTGGGTACGCATGTATCCTCTACTGGGAAATTGTGTCCCGAAAGTATAAAATGCTTATAAACCTCGTGACAAACAAGATTAAAACCCAACACATTTCGTCCTATTTCTTTGTTATTAATTAGCTGATAGGTATCTATTTTTGCAAGTTCTTCAAATATTTTAGCACATTTGATTTTGATACCGGACCCATAAAATATTACTTGCACCCCAGGATGAATTAAAGGGAATAGTGCTCCTTTAACATTAGTTTTTAACTGAGATAGCCAGATTGTCGGGAGTACTGAGAAATCTCCAAATCTGAAATTTTTCCTTCCAAAACGAACTAGCTGCTGAGTTTCAACGCAAAAACCGTTGGGTATATTTGGTCATATTTTAAAGGGACAAATCTTGTGACGTTTCGCATACGTCATTAGTATTCCTACCGCACTTCGTTTTCGCCAGGGTAATATAACAACGTTTTCGCTATTTGGACCGGCCGCCACCGAAACGCATCATGTGCTCATGAGCTATAAATATTATTGGCCATAACTTTGTCAATTTTCATTGGATTTCCAATTGCAAATAATACCGACACTCGTCTTGAAAAGACACATCTTGCAAGGTGGCTCGTACCCCTGGCACCTTATCCCACGGCACCACACTACACTACACTGGCACCCCAATCCCATGGCACCTCATCCCCCGGCACCACACTACACTACACTGGCACCCCAATCCCATGGCACCTCATCCCCCGGCACCACACCACTACACTGGCATCCCAATCTCATGGCACCTTATCCCACGGCACCACACCACTACACTGGCACCCCAATCCCCTGGCACCTCATCCCCCGGCACCACACCACTACACTGGCACCCCAATCCCCTGGCACCTCATCCCCCGGCACCACACCACTACACTGGCACCCCAATCCCATGGCACCTTATCCCACGGCACCACACTACACTACACTGGCACCCCAATCCCATGGCACCTCATCCCACGGCACCCCAATCCCACGGCACCCCAATCCCATGGCACCTCATCCCACGGCACCCCAATCCCATGGCACCTCATCCCACGGCACCCCAATCCCACGGCACCCCAATCCCATGGCACCTCATCCCACGGCACCCCAATCCCATGGCACCTCATCCCACAGCACCCCAATCCCACGGCACCCCAATCCCATGGCACCTCATCCCACGGCACCCCAATCCCATGGCACCTCATCCCACGGCATACCAAGTTCACGACACGGGTAATAACAACACAGCATCACTAGGCTGGAACGTTTGCACGGGTTCGAAGCAAAATATCTGATCACTCACACTCCCAAAAAAATCAACACCTGCGCAGGGTGTCAACACCCCTAGCCCGTGTGATGCCCACACAACCTAAAATACGTCGCCTGGAACGTGTTTTGTTTAGCATTCAGGGAGGTGTACCGGAACAACCGTGATCGCCGCTGCATGGGGTGTATAGGTTTAACGGAACACCCTTGATAACCGCTGCATGGGTGTCGAGGTGTCGCAATACTCATGCGTGGGGTGTCGATTGACGCCTCAGCCGGGCGTATTGCGGGAGTTCGTTTACCATTGGGAAAGGCGTAACGTCACCGCTGCATGGGGTGTCGAGGTGTCGCAATACTCATGCGGGGGTGTCGATTGATGCCTCAGCCGGGCGTATTGCAGGAGTTCGTTCACCACTGGGAGAGGTGTAACGGTCGCTGCTGCTTGGGGTGTCGTGACGTAGACGCATGGCGGGCGGCGGCCGCCGCCGGGCGCCGGCTCAGAGACGTGTCGCAACTTGCAAAACTCATGTCAATCTGAGCACTCTGACCTGACTCTGACCACTCGCGCCAACCTTCCCAATCTGAGCAACTAAAAATTAGTACATTTCCGTGCAAAACTATTGTATTGTATCAACATCAGCATCACAAATCAGTATCATCAAGCATACTCATAAATCATCATAGTTACTATGGATCAACAGTCAGCTACGTATATTCATATGTTTATAGAAGCTTGGTCGGTGCAGCTCCGACCGGATACGCAATACAATTGGTTGTGACGGGAGGGCACGAAACATATAGACGCTATCATACCTAATGTTTATCGATCACAAAGTCACAACTAACTACATTTCTAAGATCAAAAGAACGTAAGAAAGAACGCACTGACAACTCACAATTAGGTACTTATAACTCCGATCACCACAGCACGATTGACAGCCTTTCGCAACTCAACGGCAACTTGAACACTGACAACGGTCGAAGCACGCACCCTGAACAACCTGCCGCGGCTAAGCCCGAGGCGCATCTGAGCGGGCGCGGCGGCGCGGCCGGCCGGCAGTGATGTGCGCGTGCAGCCAACGCCGCGCCGCCGTCTGCGTGCGTCTACGTCACGACACCCCAAGCAGCGGCGACCGTCACACCTCTCCCAGTGGTGAACGAACTCCTGGAATACGCCCGGCTGAGGCGTCAGTCGGCACCCCCGCATGAGTATTGGGACACCTCGACATCCCATGCAGCGGTGACGTTACGTTTCTCCCAGTGGTGAACGAACTCCCGCAATACGCCCGGCTGAGGCGTCAATCGACACCCCCGCATGAGTATTGCGACACCTCGACACCCCATGCAGCGGGAACGAACACACAATACGATGGTGGTCGGCACTGACACACCACGCAGGTGTCTGACAAGGGTGTAGATAGCGAAGCATCAACAATGACACCCCATGCATGAGTAAATTTCCAAATTAACCCCTGTGGCAGGAGTTGACATCCGGGTCGTGTGTAACGATTTTGTGAGTGCGCTTCCCGTTTACACACACAATTTAATCACAATGTTTGGAGTATGAGATCACCTCACCCGTGCTCAGCGTCGCGACGCGGCGGTGCTCGATGTCCTGATCGGTCGCTCCCGCGGCTCCGCCACGACCAAGGCTGTATAAACCAGGTAGATCACTCCGGCCGAAAAAGTGGTGACAAACACTAATTTAGTACCCGCGACCCCGGAGTCAACTGACGTAGAAGGCGGGGGACGCAGCCGGCCGGCCGCCGTACACAACATTAGTGCGCGCGTGCCTGAAGCTTAGATCGCGCTTAGTTTCTTTGTTTACCGGTCGATTGCAAAACTTGTAATATGTGATATGTCACAAATCAACCGCTCTGCCGGATTCCGCTGAAATAAAAAAATCAGACCAATATTTGCTCTTATATCTGCCCAAAGTTCAACGATTAGGTACGGCCATTACGACGATTAGGTACGGCAAAGTTCAACTATTAGGTCATCATTTCGAGCGGCCGACCGCCGCTCGAAATGATGATAAGTGTATCTTTGATGTCATTACCCGGCGTGGAAAATGTGAATGTATCGCAATGAATTGCCTAGGGAGACACAAACCTCATCAAATATATTGTATTTGTTTGGCATTGCTATTCTTTCTCGTGACATAGTACAGGCGCGGATTCAAGATTTCGGTCAGGGGAGGGGGGGGGGGGCGCCACATACAAAAAGTTGCGGCCTTCGCGCGCTTGGTGAGCGCGACATGGGCGCGTTCCGGGCTCAGGGGATGGAGGGGGGGGGGGGGGGCTTGTGGCTCCCTAGCACCCCCTATACTTTTCTTATTGGTGAATCTTCGGGAAATTTATGAAATGGTGTAGGATCAGAATCGTGATCTTGATCAACTTCTTTGGCATGTCAGTCGTTGCTGCACCCCTGACGGAGCAAAAAGGCATGTCCTGTAACTCATAAGTCACATTATTATCATTGATTTTATAGCCATTACTAGACACTTGGCAATTTGTGTTAATTAGTGCAAGCCACCCACAGCACAGGCCCAGTAGCATTAGGTACTACTCAGTGGCGGCGGATAAGGAGGGGGGGGGGGGGCGTGGGGGTAGAGGAGGCAGCTTTCCGCCTACTCAAGAAGTTGGGAGGGGGAGGGAAACATATGATTTTGCCTCCCCCCATAAATTTGTAAGAGACTAGAAAAAAAAAAACAGATCTGATAAACACGACCAAGATGCTGGAAGCTGCTCGCGGTTGTCACACTTTTTACCAATGTTGAAGGAGCTGAGTACACCCCCTGGCCACGACCTAACCAGCTGGACGGCCGGCCGGTGCACAATCGGCGGGCAGCGGCATTTAGCGCGACATAAGTCATTTTTGTGACGTTCTACTCGATGCAAACAATGGTTGTAGTTAGACACAAAATTGTCCATTGAATCCGAAATTGACAATATATATCCGCCAGCATGAATCGTTGTTCGTATAGGTGAGCTTGAACACGGAACTTTGAACGGAGAAGCGGAACCGGCATCATGTGCTGTATTTTTTGTTCAAAGCTCAAAGTGAAATAACATACAAATTACAATGCTGAACGAGTTATTATGTGTTCGTTCATAAGCAAGGCCATAGAGACTAGGTAGACCTGTCCGGGGTAGGCAGCGAAATGCGTGATGTCACGGGCACGTGACGTCACACGCTCCTTATTCAAATAGTGCTAAATCGGCCTACTTTCGCGTCCTACCATTTGCATACCTTAGGTGCCAGAGGGATTAATTGAGCACTAAATTATAGATTGCAACGTCCTCTACAGCTCGCTTTAGGACATTTTCTCCTAAATTACAAGGGTGAGCCGCTAGACGATGTCAAAGCGAGGCATGCAACCGAGCGAGGCCCATGCCCATATAAGGCAATGTTTGGATTTGGGCCACGGGGAACTGTCGCTGGATGCTGTTTTTGGTTGAAGTGCGAATTTTGTATTATTTCACCTGGTTGTTGATGAAGTAAGGTGACTTGAAGATACTTTGTAGTAGTATGTATCAGGTGAAAGTATTTGTTTTTAACACAACACGCGGCATTCAATTTTGTGAAACGTCGCAAAGTTTCAGGACGCTAGGCCTAACGGTTTAGAAGCAGCAAGTGAAAAAGCACCGGGGGAGGGGGGGGGGGGGCAGAATCTGTCCCCGCAGGGAATAGGGTTGACTACTAGCTAGCAGCATTGTAATCTGTTCACTTTACCGACTAATGACAATGAGGGCCAATTCCATGTACTGTTAGCTATCTGGAGTGGACGATTTAAAGTTGTAAAAGATTTCGTATACTTTCATTCGCGAATCACTAAACTTTTGATATGGGTCATAATGCTATCTCCAGCACATTTGGAAACGGGTTAAACATTATCTATACCTATATGTTCATATGATGCAACAACGCGAAAACATAGCAGAGTCAGTGATGATCAAGTAACATAAACAAGTTTCATCCAATATATATGGCTTAGCTTGTTGCTATTTCTCCTTAACCCGCGCGGCGCTGGGGTGTCCAGCCGAACACGCGGTGCTGGGGGAGGGGGGGGGGGTAAATTTTACCCCCCCTCGTATCTTCCGAACCATTAACCGCAGCGAGACGCGCAAGGTGGCGATTGAAAGCTCTCAGTCAGTGAGAAGAATATAATACATACTCAAATTATTAAAATAAGGTCACATGTCAGGTCAAGTCAGGTCAAATGTTAAAATTGAGGTATTTGGGTTTAGGGTCATACTTTCCATCCAAAGCCTTATATTGTGACTAATATCTCACAAAGTGCTCTGAAATGTATAATACATCTTTTGCATCAGCAAAAGTGAAATTATAAGCAAAGGTCAAGGTCAAGGTCAGGTCACAAAAGGTCACAGGTCTACGAATGTCATGCGACACATGTTGCATGGGTTATTTTACACGTATATTTCGATAGTTGCAGCCATTTTTACAACCTGACCCCGTATAATGGCCCTCAGGTCAAGGTCAGGTCACAAAAAGGACAACATTTGAAATTGATTAATCTAAATAAAAACATTTTTCTAGACCAGTTTTGTCTCAGAAATACAGCAGTGGCATGTATTTGTCTGTATCTGGTCAATAAAACTAAAAAAACGTAACTTCAAAAAATGACGTCATGAGTTACTTATACCTTGGGAGCCATAAGTCAATCAAAAATACAGATATTACTTTGAAATTTGGTTTCGGTATCGTTCATACTTGGTTCTGTAATATTTCTTCCGTTTTTTGATTTAATATCTTTAAAAAAATACTTTTGTGCAAAGTTTTCCGAAAAAAATCAGTTCTTGAATTTTTGGGCATAAAAAAATCGCAAATCCGAGATCGCCATATGGAAGAGAATCTTATTTGATTTCTTTAAACGTTTTTAGTTGCGCTTTGCATCAAAACGCTATTTTGTACGATTTTACCAACATTTAACGTTTTTCCACCAAAAATGGCATAACATGACGTCACTGAAACGTGATTATCTCCCAAACTACTTCATTAATTTCAATACAATTTTTTCAGAAGACGTCGAATTTATGTCGTCTAAGGTATAAAAAGTTTCACTCTGCTATCTTTCATTGTTTTCAAGTTATTGAGAAAATACAGGAAAGGGGGGAGAATTTACCCCTCCCAGCGCCGCGCGGGTTAATCGAATTCCCATCGAACATTCTGATGGAAATGGGACAATATTTACCAGCTGGGCCGTACACGTTTACCAGCTGGGCCGTAATAGCTTGACTCACCAATCTAGAAGGCCTGACATTTGTCAGCATGTCTCGCTTTGAGCGACTCTACTATTATCAGGTGTTGAGTGTTGTCATGACATTCGATCTAAGCCTATTTTCCGGTCCACAGGTTGTGGGAATCGCCAACTCGCCCGGCCCGGCACAGCACGGCTCAGCACGGCACAGCAGGGCAGGGCACGGCACAGCAGGGCACACCACGGCACAGGTGGCGGCAGGTGACGGCCGGTGACATTGGGAGGAGTGATCGTCGGTTCTGTAAAGTTGTTTAGTTGAGGGTGAAGAGATGTCAGGCCGCGAAGATTCGATACGAGAGCTCTGTTGTAAGTGTTGAGAGAAGTGTAGCTTGCGTACCCGTAAGCTGGACGATGATAAAGTCGGAGGTTTGTCACTTGTGAAGTGAAAAACACAGATTGGAAAAACATTAATCCTTGCATCTCAGACTCATCACAGGAAGTGTTTCACATGTTTTCTATGAGTGCTGCAAACGAGGGAACAATAGAACATTGATAGCGATGACCACCGCAGTTGAAATAATGGATCGCGACGCAACGGGTTTGCTGGGTGACGAATACCTGTTGCACAGACTTCCCGTGTGTATAGCGTGCAACGAAACACTGCCGTGCGTTTTCGAGTATAGCCTGTATCAGTTCGTACTGCAAGGCGTGGTGATGAACGTCGTCAACGTCCTCGGTATCGTGTGCAACTCCATCTCGATCTACATCCTGTCCCGGAAGCAGATGCGCGCCTCCATCAACTGCTGCCTGATCGGGCTGGCCACGTTCGATATCGTGCTGCTGGTGTGCTCCATCTTCGTCTGGGGCCTGCCGGCCATCAGCCAGTACTCGGGCGGCATGCGTGACCTCACCAGTCGCATCATCCCGCACATGACGCCCTGGCTCTACCCTCTGGCCACGATCGCGCACACGGGCAGCACCTACGTCACCGTCACCGTCACCATCGAGAGATACGTGGCCGTGTGCCATTCGCTCAAGGCGAGGTACATCTGCACCTACGGCAGAGCGAGGCTCTATATGATTCTCATCACGATTCTGGTTGTGCTCTATAACATGCCGAAGTTCTTCGAGCTCGAGACGGAACCCCTTCTCTCAGCGCATGATAACGGCACGATCATGGGGTACATTCCGTGTGCCACGTCCCTGCGCAATACGAGGACTTATATCGAAGTGTACATCATGTGGATGTACCTGTTCGTGATGTACTGCATCCCATTTGGCACGCTTGTCGTCCTCAACAGTTTGATCTACCGGAAAGTACGCATCGCCAACCGGATGCGTCAACTCCTGAGTCGACGACAGGAGAAAGAAATCGGCCTCGCGACGATGCTGTTCGGCATTGTCGTGCTCTTCATCGTGTGCAACAGCCTCTCCTTCGTCATCAACACGATCGAGCTGCTAAACAACAACCGAGAAACCCCCATCATCGACGATAGTGGTCTGTCTCTCCTCGCCGACTTCAGCAACCTGGTCATCAACATCAACTCCTCGTCCAACTTCGTCATCTACTGCATCTTCGGGCAGAAGTTCCGCCGACTGTTCCTGCGGCTGTTCTGTCAGCGTTTTCTGCGGAGGAGATGCGGAGCGTGGACGGCAGCTGATGACGTCATTACCATGGCTCCGGGGGTCGCCAACGGCACCACGCTACCGATGAAGCGACTTGGACGATCAGACACGTCCCCGGCGCCTCCAGAGGGACGGCACCTGCTGGCACCTCCCACATCGTGTCCGTCGCGACGTTCAGAGACCTTGGCGTTGTCGCGCTCGGTGACGCCGCCCGCGTTCAGGCGGAGCTCGTAGTGTTTCGTCGGAAAATCTTGGTCCGCCGCGGGATTCGAACCCGCGACCTTTCGGGTTGTGTGTGCGTGTGTTGTGGGCAGAGGACGGCTTGTGTGAATTGTGTGGAAGGTATATGTGCTCACCCGACGACGTGATCACTCGCCGTGAAATGTGATGTTTCAGTGTGCTGACTGAGCGTAAGTACTCCGTGAATTGGAGCACTTACGCTCCAAGTCTTCTTCTAAGTCACCTGCATTCCGTCCGGGTAACCTCTGGGAAGAATCGATACCTTGTCAGTGGCGGTCATCTCACCATGCGATCGCAAGTTCGTCACAGATGTTGTCACAATCTCTGACTAACTTGCGCGTAGCCTCATGTTGAGGCCATGCTACCGAGTCGTTATGTCAATCACGGGGCGTTCCCAGCTTGAGATGTCCCAATACTGGTGAAGCGCGCATAGAAATGCTCCGATATGCTGACACCTATGAGCTTTGGCCAAATACTTTGCCCCTCCGTCGATGGTGAACTCAATCTAAGTAGGTTGGGATGTGACGCATGGATGATGCATGCACACCAAGTCCAGTCAGACGACTTGGAGTCATGGGGAGTGACTCCCAGTCGCCTGTCAGTGACTCCTGCTTTGGCCGACACGGTGTGTCAGTAACTCCTGCTTTGGCCGACACGGTGTGTCAGTGACTCCTGTTTTGGCCGACACGGTGTGCCAGTGACTCCTGCTTTGGCCGACACGATGTGTCCGTGACTCCTGCTTTGACCGACACGGTGTGTCCGCGACTCATGCTTTGGCCGACACGGTGTGTGTGTGTGTGTGTGTGTGTGTGTGTGTGTGTGTGTGTGTGTGTGTGTGTGTGTGTGTGTGTGTGTGTGTGTGTGTGTGTGTGTGTGTGTGTGTGTGTGTGTGTGTGTGTGTGTGTGTGTGTGCGCGAGTGTCTAGCCTTGTTGTATCCATAATCGTCACGAATCGGCTCATCCATCATGTCGTGTCAAGTCACGTCATGCCATAAGTCTTCGTTCATTTTGAAAGCTGGCTTTCCGTTATCTCTGGAGTGAAATGTGAGACAATCGTTGTTAGTTGGCGGATAGGCGGACATGTTGTCAGACGGAAAGTTGTGCTGATTGTGCCGCGTAGGGTTGTGTAAGCGAGTAAACCGACCCATGTGTTAGACATGAACTCATGTGTACTGTTACTTGATGAACTGTTTAAATGTATTCTGAATAAGAGTGATAGAATCAACGGCTGTGTATATTTTTTTTAAGTGAATCGATGATGCGTAGATGGTCGTTTAGTCTTTGACTAACGATTGCTTGCTTACAGCTAATATCGAAATGATAAGGTAACTGAGTTGGAGTTGAAATTGCTCAGAGTCGAACATTTCCTACTGATTCACAATCGGAATCGGTTAACTGTTGCGCTGCCGAGGCCGATTCCTGACGATAAATTATGAACCATTTTAGAAAGCTACTTAATGCAATTTATTTTGTTAGTCAAATATACATATCTCAATTCCATTCAATAAGATAATTCCATAATTCACGCCGTCATGTTTTTTCATACAGTTATTTTAAAGCTTAACTTTTTGGAAATGTCTGCCACTGTTACGCAGAAACAGTTTTTTCCACACCATATCTATTTTGAAACGGTCAAGTAATTTAAAAACGCCGGTGTCGAAGATTTTGCTCGGGGATTATTACAAGGTAATTATAGAGTGTTTGATATCATACGATATTGTCGACTTCAGTACAGCCCGCAGACGACAAATTAAATCACGCCGATATGATATAAGATTTGAATTAACTAATTTAATTAAAATGGATGAGTCTTGTGATTTATCTAAATATATACCGTCTTATGTCGAAATTTAAATTGAACACTGTTGCAACTGATTAGGCGCAATTCGCTTATTGGGCCAACAAACATTAGTTTCGGAAGCAATAATTTAACGAAAACCAAGTATTCACAGAATAGAACTTAAGTTTATTAAACCCAACCCATACTATCCTCTGGCCGCTTGTATCGCTGCACATTTCACATGTTTGCTTTTGATTCATCCGCGCACTGCAGGGGCTTTGCGCCGAACACGAACTGCAGGTTGATTTCCGCCCCCCACCCTGAGATCTCAAAAACTACGCGACGTAGTGAGAAACGGAAAAAGGCATTTGAGAGCTTGATACATGTTCTATCGAAAGTATTTCAATGTTCTTTTAGGTCAGGTCAAAATTGAGGTCACCAGAGGTCATCAAAAGTCAAATTTTCCAGTTTTTCCTGTTTTAGGACATCGCTCCAGAAATTCCCATATATCTCAGCAAAAATGCTAGTTAGAAACAAACGGAAAAAGCAAACGCTAGCCAGTGAAATTTGCAATCGCTAAGAAGCCCTCAGATTTGATCTCAGGTCAATATTTGAGGCTCCAGAGGTCAAAAAAGAAAAAAATCCGTTTTTTAGCTAGATAATTTTTTGCTATTAACTTTGTACTTAATAAAGATAACGGAAAACTGTTTACGCCATTGCCATCTTGTCAAGGTGCTTCGAATGCTATACATGTTGACCTTTTTAAGTCAACCTAACAATTTTACCTCAGGTCAAGGTCAAGTGGTGACCCAAGTTGGGCATGTTGCATATGGGAAGACGTATCTCAACGAGACAAACACATTGATGTCTGTTTTACTTCTCTATCTTCATTATGTCCGGAGTTATTGACAAAAAAGTGATGGTGACCTCACATGACCTCAAATGATCCAATAGGGGTCACTGAACAAAAATTACACTTGGATCATCAAGAATATCCTATAATAACAGGATCCCGAGGTAATTGGACTAATATCATGCATAGCCTTGAAATAGGAAGCATTTGTATATTTCCCCTTTGACTTATTATGGGGAGGTTACGAAATTGACCTGACCTTAACACGCACCCTGGAGGGGGGAGGGGGGCGAAATCCGCCCACCCCTCCGGTTTTTCGAGGATAGCGCAAAAACGGCGGCGCGCAGCGCCACCGTTTATTGTATACCTGTTTAGAAATGAACTTCCCGCATTATGTAAAATTCTTCGCCTCAGGTCATCTCAGGTCAGGTCACCAGACCAGGTCACGTGATGACCTCAACTCCAAAACGTTTGCAGTAGGACCACAGCCACAGTTTTACGCCGATCGGTTTCAATCTTGCAGGACTGCATAAGGTCATAGATACCAACAATTTGTTTATCTCGGATTTCTAATATCGGTGACCTAAGGTCAGGTAAATTTTGTGACAGCCAACACGGTTTTATCAATAACTATCGCCAAAATGAAGATAGAGAAGATAAAACGGTACCAATATGTTTGTATCGTGGAGACACGTCTCCCAATATGCAACATGACCAACTTGGGTCACCACTTGACGTTGACCTGAGGTCAAATTTCTCAGTTGACCTAACCCGGTCACCATGAATATGATTCGAAGCACCTTGACAAGACACACGCGATGGCGTAAACATTATTGCTTTATCTTTATTAGGTAAAAGGTTATTTGGGGAAAACAGTTTTGAAAACAAAATCACCTTTTTGACATTTGATGACCTCTGGAGCCTAAACTATTGACCTGATCTCAAACCTGAGGACACCTATGTCGATTGCATTTTTCAATGACTTTCGATTGTCTTTTTCCGTTTGCTGCTAACTATCATAGTTCCCGAGATATTTGGGAGTGTTCGAACCGAAGTCTTGAAAACTTGACAATCTGACCCTTGATGAGCTCTGGTGACCTCAATATTGACCTGAAAAAAAATTACCGAAATACTTTCGAAAGAGCTTGTCTCGAGCTATCTAACGTCGTTTCCCGCTTGTCGATACGTTGCGTGGTTTTCGAGATCATAGGGGGGGGGGGGGGCGAAATCCGCCCCCCTCCAGGGCGTGTAATTATCAGAGGCCCTCCAGGGCGCGTGTTAAGTCACCGATATCAAAATTCCGAGATAAACGAATTGTAAGTACTTATGCCCTCATGACATCCTGTAAGTTTCAAACTGATCGGTGAAAAACTCTGGCTTTGGTACAACTGCAAACATTTTTAGAGGTGGGGTCACTTGACCTGGTCTGGTGACCTGACCTGAGATGACCCGAGGTTATTTTTTTCTTCTTAAAAGTGTGCGCAATTCATGTCCTAACAGATGTGCTAAAACCCGGCGGCGCTGTGCGCCGCCGTTTTTTCGCTATCTTTGAAAAACCTGATGGGGGCGGAAATCACCCTCCCCTGCAGTGCGCGGGTTAACACGCGCCCTGGAGGGCCCTTGATAATTACACGCCCTGGAGGGGGGGGGGGGGCGGATTTCGCCCCCCCCTATGATCTCGAAAACCACGCAACGTAGTGACAAGCAAGAAACGACGTTAGTTAGCTCAAGACAAGCTCTTTCGAAAGTATTTCGTTATTTTTTTTCAGGTCAATATTGAGGTCACCAGAGGTCATCAAGGGTCAGATTTTCAAGTTTTCAAGACTTCGGTTCGAACACCCCAAAATATATCGGGAACTATGATAGTTAGCAGCAAACGGAAAAAAGCAATCGCTAGTCATTTAAAAACGCAATCGACATTGTGTCCTCAGATTTGAGCTCAGGTCAATAGTTTAGGCTCCAGAGGTATTCGAATGTCAAAATGGTGATTTTGTTTTCAAAACTGTTTTCCCCAAATAACCTTGTACCTAATAAAGATAAAGCAATAATGTTTACGCCATCGCGTGTGTCTTGTCAAGGCGCTTCGAATCATATTCATGGTGACCGGATTAGGTCAACTGAGAAATTTGACCTCAGGTCAAGGTCAAGTGGTGACCCAAGTTAGTCATGTTGCATATTGGGAGACGTGTCTCGACGAGACAAACATATTGGTACCGTTTTCTCTTCTCTATCTTCATTATGTCGATAGTTATTGATAAAACTGTGTTGGCGGTCACAAAATTGACCTGACCTTAGGTCACCGATATTAGAAATCCGAGATGAAAAGATTGTTGGTATCTATGACCTTATGAAGTCCTGCAAGATTGAAACCGATCGGCGTAAAACTGTGGCTGTGGTACTACTGCAAACATTTTGGAGTTGAGGTCATCACGTGACCTGGTCTGGTGACCTGACCTGAGATGACCTGAGGCCAAGAATTGTACATAATGAGGGAAGTTCATTTCTAAACAGGTATACAAAAACGGCGGCGCTGCGCGCCGCCGTTTTTGCGCTATCCTCGAAAAACCGGAGGGGTGGGCGGATTTCGCCCCCCCTCCAGGGCGCGTGTTAAGACTAACATCTGTTAGTACAACACAGGTACAATGGAACATTACACTAATTTTAGCAGATTCCCGGTCTCGACACCACCTCAGCATATAGACGCTTATATATCATGTAGCATATAGACGCTTATATATCATGTATCATATAGACGCTTATATATCATGTAGCATATAGACGCTTATATATCATGTAGCATATAGACGCTTAAATATCATGTATCATATAGACGCTTGTATATCATGTAGCATATAGACGCTTATATATCATGTAGCATATAGACGCTTATATATCATGTATCATATAGACGCTTATATATCATGTATCATATAGACGCTTATATATCATGTATCATATAGACGCTTATATATCATGTATCATATAGACGCTTATATATCATGTATCATATAGACGCTTATATATCATGTAGCATATAGACGCTTATATATCATGTATCATATAGACGCTTATATATCATGTATCATATAGACGCTTATATATCATGTATCATATAGACGCTTATATATCATGTATCATATAGACGCTTATATATCATGTATCATATAGACGCTTATATATCATGTAGCATATAGACGCTTATATATCATGTAGCATATAGACGCTTATATATCATGTATCATATAGACGCTTATATATCATGTATCATATAGACGCTTATATATCATGTAGCATATAGACGCTTATATATCATGTATCATATAGACGCTTATATATCATGTAGCATATAGACGCTTATATATCATGTAGCATATAGACGCTTATATATCATGTATCATATAGACGCTTATATATCATGTAGCATATAGACGCTTACATATCATGTAGCATATAGCCGCTTATATATCATGTATCATATAGACGCTTATATATCATGTATCAAATAGACGCTTATATATCATGTATCATATAGACGCTCATATATCATGTATCATATAGACGCTTATATATCATGTATCATATAGACGCTTATATATCATGTATCATATAGACGCTTATATATCATGTAGCATATAGACGCTTATATATCATGTATCATATATACGCTTATATATCATGTATCATATAGACGCTTATATATCATGTATCATATAGACGCTTATATATCATGTATCATATAGACGCTTATATATCATGTATCATATAGACGCTTATATATCATGTATCATATAGACGCTTATATATCATGTATCATATAGACGCTTATATATCATGTATCATATAGACGCTTATATATCATGTAGCATATAGACGCTTATATATCATGTAGCATATAGACGCTTATATATCATGTAGCATATAGACGTTTATATATCATGTAGCATGTAGAATGTAGACGCTGTTATATATTTGCGACATTTCGCGCATCTGACGTGCATTAGCCTAGCCACCACCCACCCTGCAGTGTATGACCTATCAGGTTTATGGCACACCCGAAGAAAATATTCCCCAGGCCGTCAATATTCAATCATGTAGTTAATCTGGAGAACCCCGCTCATCACCACAGCGACAGATCGGACCCCGCAGGCTCGGTCGTAAGAACTTCCCAGCTCTATCACAGACATATACAAAACCGGACGACAGCCCAATGTTATTTGAATTAGCAATACTTTACTCGACGACAACGCTCCGGCCGCGTCTCGCTCCCGGACGGAGAGACTACACAATTGACGAAGCTTATTACATGATCATTAAAATCTTTAAATTAACTCATCATATAAAACAACACATAGAAGGAATTTTCTCATCGAAAACCATCAGAAGTGTGGTCCTAGCAGCTTCGGACAAACGAACCCCTTTTACGTCGTGGTTTTTATATGAAAAATATAAATTGTGTTTATATCTTATGAAAATATAGGCAGTTATTTTGGTTTCTACCGGGCGTCCCAGAATAAACAGGCGGATTAAAAAATGGTTTATTGCATACTTGAATAGCTCAAACAACGCAACTCAACCATCGTTGTGAAGCTTATTCCATGCCATTTAGGTGACAAAAACCAGCCCTCCATTTATGCTTCACTGACGGCTTCAGATAACGTGTTCTATGTGGTCACCTTAGCGTTCCAAACACAGAGAAGCGCGCCGCCGTACTGCCTCCAGAGCGGCACGGCAGGTCTCTGGTCTCACACTCCGCACTGTGGTCTCCACGGACTTCTTCAGTTATTCGATGGAACCAGGGTTCGTTTTATATACTTTGGACTTGATATAGCCCCAGAAGAAGAAACCCATAGGTATCAAGTCTGACGAGTTTGCGGGCCAGCTGTGGCCCGGTGGGCCAGCTGTGGGTTTGCGGGCAGGCAAACCAGCTACTGAAACGTGTCCGTGACTGCTTATATTTCTGAGTCAACTTTTGATTACATCCGCTCCTGCAATTATTTGCGCTGTACTCTTTCCACAGCCAAGTTATTGGCCAAGACGGCGCAAAGACTTGCACGGGCTCCGAAGGAGGGCCTCCCTTGCCCTTTTCACGTTAACCCTATTACTGGCAGGGGGAGGGGGCAGATTCTGCCCACCCCTCAGTTTTTTTTCAGATATCTTCGGAACAGCGGGGAGCAGACCTATGCAATTTTGGGACTTTTCCTAGAATTGATTTCCGCATATGGAGTTAAATTTGTGAGTTCCTAACCTTAACAGAGGCGGTTCCAGAGCCCAATTTTTTTTCCCGGCGACATTTGGCGATAATACGGAGATGCGATCTTCACGGCTTCTTCCTAACTGCCTGAAGTAAAAAGGAATTACATATATTTACGGTGATTGAAACAAGTGCAAATTAGTTGATGTTAGTGAACTATAATAAATATTGCACGGCAGAGGTGGTTTCAGGGACTTGAAAAGGGGAGGTTTCCAGGAAGTGATTTTTTATATATTTTGCCTCCCTTTTTCGCTAACCTGGCACCACCCATAGATACAAATATATTGTATAACTGTTGTCTGATATTACAATAACGCAACATTTCATTGATTAAAAAACATTTATTTCACCCCCACATTTAGTGACCTGCAAACGCCTATGATTTTTTAATTTGAAAAAGTTTCCATTATATTGCAATCCACAATTCTGTATCTATCGATCCCCAATAGTTGCGTTCAAATCGCTTGATCAACATGGCAGCTGTAGTGCATCAAATGTACCTCTAATTTTGTTAGTTTTTGCCCCCTGTTTTCCCCTATCAAAGATGTATGGTTTATTTCTTCAGACATGTAGATCGTGTTGTGGGGAATCGAACGCCGTTTGATTTATAAAAATCGGACGGGTGGATCTCGATATCTCCGGGGGTGGCTAATCCCCCCTGCCACTAATAGGGGTAGCCAGGAGCCTGCTACTAATAGGGTTAATGGGGGCCATTTTGTTCGTTTTCTCCCGCTTCTTAACTTGTTCAGGTTGTTGGTGCTGCCTGTTACCATAAACTTTCGCTCTATGCTGAAAATAATGCTCCTCGCTTTCTTGCTTTCTTGCTTTCTTGCTTTCTTGCTTTCGAAATGCTTGCGAAACTTTCTCTGCATTCCGAAGATAAAATTGGCCTCAAACTGCAATTTGACTATGTTTGCATTGACATCTGTCTGTTACGGGTGTATTGCTGTATGTTAATACAAACTGTGTTAAACAAAATAACATGAATTTGTTTATAAGTGGGTCCATGTACTTTTTCACAAAGTTGTATTTTGACTTAAATAGAAGAAAATAAAATGCACCTGTTCTTTCTGGGACGCCCGGTACATAGTATTACCTTGATTTTTATATTTTTAACGAATTTTGGCGAATATTTTCTTCGTTTCTGGGTGACATCGCTTGCCAAATGGAAATGCAACACAGCCTCTGGGGCATTCCACGACAAATCGACCAAAAATAAATATATGTTACACCCTCATATTTATGCAAATTCAGAAAATGGGTTTATAGGGTAATCTTGGGCTCTGAAGCCAGCTGTGACAAACTTAAAAATTTCAGATCAACGGTGACCGAGTTATAGCCGCCGGCATTTTTGAGAGGTCATGCTGTAAGGCCATCTTTGATCGCCTGTAGCTTGTCAACAAACAGCACGTACGCAATATAATTGCATATAGTTGTACTTGCACTGATGCGAAGAAACTTTTGGCAGTTTCGGAATTTTCAACCTAAAAAGTTGACCCCGTGACCTCATGACCTAGTTTTCCATGAAATACCTTGACCTGTGGCAACTCAACATTTTGTAAAGCCAAATCAGGTTTTATGAATATTCTTTCATAACAAACAAACAAACACGTTTTGCCTATAAAAAGTACTTACGTATATAGCTTCGCAAAAGCTCCGGTAGGCGGCGGTGCGAACACATATGCGAACACATATCTTCGGACTGGGTAGAGATATCAAGATGTAAAAACGGCAGTGGATAGGTCGAATTATTCTGAGACTAAAATGTATGAATACTTGCGTGATCTTTTGTCAAGGTCTAGGTCGTATTTTAGGTCAAATATTGCAGGTAGCGCTTTCAACACATTTATGTGTATCTCTAGACTGGGTAGACCTATCGAGATGCGGTAAACGACAGTGGATATGTCTAAGTATTCTGAGACGAAAATGTAAACATAGTTTTGTGATCTGAGGTCAAGGTCAAGGTCTTATTTAAGGTCGCAATTTCAATATTTGACCTTGAATATCACCTTGACCGTGACCTCAGATCACAAGTATTTTTTTTTACATTTTCGTCTCAAAATGTTCTGACCTATCCACTTTCGTTTACTGCATCTCGATATCTCTACCAATGTCAAGGTCATATTAAGGTCGCAATTTCATTATTTGACCTTACATATGAACTTGACATTCACCTCATATCACTAACGTATGTATACATTTTCAAATCAGAATAATTATACGTAGACCTATCCACTGTCGTTTACTGCATCTCGATATCTCTACGCAGTCCAGAGATAGGTACACATAAATGTGTTCAAAGCGCTACCTGCAATATTTGACCTATAATACGACATTGACCTTGACTAGACAAAAGTATTAGATCACAAAAGTATTATTACATTTTCGTCTAAGAATACTTATACCAATCCACTGTCGTTTACTGCATCTCGATATCTCTACCTAGTCCGAAGATACACAGATATGTGTTCGCAGCGCTGCCTACCGGAGCTCGGGGCTCCCCAGCGCCTCCTAGACTTCTCTTATAGCTGAATCTTTGGGAAATTTATGAAATAGTATAGGAGCTCAATCTTGATCTTGATCAACTTTTTTGGCATGTCAGTCGTTGCTGCACCCCCGACGGCGCAAAAAGGCATCTTGCTATGTCCTGTAACTCATAAGTGTCATTATTATCATTTATTTTATAGTCATTACTAGACACTTGGCAATTTGTGTTCATTAGTGCAAGCCACAGGCCCACAGCACAGGACCAGTAGCATTAGGTACTACTCAGTGGGGGGCGGGTAAGGGGTGGGGGGGGGAGCAGAGGGACAGCTACCCGCGCACTCAAGAAGTTGGAGGGGGGGGGGGGGGGCAAACATATGATTTTGCCTCCCCCCATACATTTGTAACAGGGACCCTCCAAGAAGCTGGCTCGATTTTTCCTTTTGATCGAAACAATGGCCAAGGGCCACGCTGTGCCCCAGCCAGCCTGATGAGCCTTCTAAGGCCGACAGAAGGCTCTCAGTCGGCCTGAGAGGGGGGCTCTGTAGGCCATGAGGGGCCCTCAGAAGGCCCGAGACTTCAACATGGGCCTGTCCGACGTTTTTTTGCGACCATTTAGCGGCCCTGCAAAATATAGTAGCCTAAATCCGAGGAGATACCATTTCGCGGCATTTTGTTTGGGGGGGGGGGAGGGGGGCCTTTGGCCGTGGAAGGGGGCCCTTTTACCGAGGGGCCCCCTGGGTTTCTTTGCCCCTCCATCCGAAAATACGATCCGCCGCCACTGGTATTACACAGAATGGTGTCTCAAAACCTAAGTAATACCAATATCAGTCACATTGGTATGGATTTTCTAGTCTGTTTATATAAGGTGACACAATCTATGGGTTTACGTCCTTGAAAAATACAAAAATATAGCTAACCTACTCCTACAGCCTGATATGTCGACAATTTTCGCAGATGTCCCCAGCAAAGAACGCTCAGATTTGGGTGTAAATTTTAAGCTTATGAGGTATTCTGGGAAAATATTGCTATGTAGACCGATACAATTATTATTTCAACTTTCATATATACCTTTAAATATTGTCTTACGCTTCATAAAACTAAGTAAATGCATAAAAATGCACAAACACACACGCCGGTACATTGACAGCGAACCAATATGGCGAACCCGTTGAAATGTAAACAAATGATTCTCCCCCGGTTTCACGTCATCACAACCTGACCAATCACCGTCGAGCTTGTTCAAGACTGATTAGTCAATACTAGCTGATAGCCAAATATAGCTTATGAGCAGATCCGATAAACACGGCCAAGATGCTGGAAGCTGCTCGCGGTTGTTACATTTTTACCAATGTTGAAGGAGCGGAGTACACCCCCTGGCTCAGCCGCACTTCAAAACACCAGATGAAAGCGTTCTGATATAAGCAAACAACCAAGCAGAAGATTACCTTGGCAGCTCAGCGGCAAACACCACATGAAGGAAATTTTGCATGTCTGAAGTGCATGTCTTCATGGAATTGTCACATCTAAAGTTCGCGCACTGTGTGACTGTCACAGTGGTGAAGGAATAGGCCCACTGACGGTGTGGGTAATATTTTATAGACCCCCAGCATCTAGTTTTGGCAAAGTTTTGGCACCGTAGGGAATTCCTTTACCATTCGTGAAGCTGGGATTGAATATATCCTGACGCCAAAATACTTAGTTTTCACCAAAATTCCTAGTCACCACATTTTTCTGAAGATTAACTATATCTAACTATAAAAATTGACCTAATCACCAAATTTGCTGAAGAGGGACTATATTCTTATCTGATCACTTTTGTATTGAAATTTGTCACAAAATCCCATCGTTTTTTTCCTCAAAACTGTCACCTTCGCACGTGGGCGAGTGCGTAAGATTATGCAGCTCTGGATGGCCTTACAACATGACTTCTAAAAAATGTCCGAAGCTCGGTGACCTCGGTATACGAAGCTCGGTATATCTCGGTGACCGTTGATCTGAAAATTTTAGGATTGTCACAGATTGTCTTCAGCGCTCGAGATTACCCTATAAACCCATTTTCAGTTTTTTTTTATATATACAAAATATGAGTGTTCACTGTTCAAGCCTTGGCCGATTTGTCGTGGAATGCCCCCTCTGTCTCTGAGCCGTCCCAGAGCGACTTCTTGCGATCCTATCCGATCCTATCCGATCCTATCCGATCCTATCCGATCCTATCCGATCCTATCCGATCCTATCCGATCCTATCCGATCCTATCCGATCCTATCCGATCCTATCCGATCCTATCCGATCCTATCCGATCCTATCCGATCCTATCCGATCCTAGCCGATCCTCCCGGCCCGATCCAGTCGCGACTAGGTAAGTGCCGAGTTCGCCAGGGGCGTGCTATTGACCCCTGGTGGCGATCTGTCCTCACGGACACGGCAGTCGGTACGCAGATGGTAATTACGTAATGGGCCCAAAAGACCCAGTGACCAATGCACCTAAGCGACCAAAGTGACCAGTGACACCTACGTGACCAGCACCTGAGACCTGCAGCAACGCGTAAGAGCTGGGGCAGAAGGCCTGGTACCGATGGGTCTTGGTAATACATACAGCAGGGTTAGTTTGGATGTTTTTGTCGGGCTAAAAAGCAGACTTGTTTCGGCTGGAGCTGTGAAGATTGAGATATTCGGGAAATAGACTCCACACCTGTCACCTGCAATTATGCCGAGAAATTCTCGATTACCCTCTATATTTTATGTTGGATGGAATATGATATTAGTCAAGGTTTCATCTTATATATTTTATCTCATTTTACCAAAGTGAAAAACTATAACCACCTTCTTTGCTTGAAGACAACGCATAATACTAGAATACGAAGGTCATCGTTCGAAAGTGTTTACTGGGCTACACCTTAACCCTCGCCCGGGTAAATGGGGGTGGATGCCACCCCTTCGGTTTTTCTAGAATAACTCGCGTAGTTTCTAACCGATTGCAATACAACTTTCAGTACCCTACTTTTGAAAATTTGACACAGAATCTGACAATTTTAAATTTCTAACCCACATGACCCATGACCTATGACCTGTTGTTTCCCAAGGTCATGTCAGGCGCAACTGGCGTCCCGCAGATCGATTCTGGTAACTTGTGCAGTTTCCGAGTGTGTGTTATTCAGTAGCATATGCAAAGGTGTTTCCAGTTGACATTTGTGGTTTCCACTGAGATTGTGACCTCGATTGACCTTTTCAGAGGTCAAATGAGGTCATTGATCTCCGATGACCTCACATGAATTTGTTGGGCTTCTGGCGGTTTCTAGGACAATTTGTGACGCTGATTTCAAATTTGAGATCCATTTAACATAATTATATGTTCCACTGGGGTCATGCGCATCCACAGGTCAACCGAGGTCACTGACCTCAGATGACCTGACATGACCTTTTTGGAATTTGGCAGTTTTTAGGACATTTTGTGACGCTGATTACGAATGTGGTACCTATTAAGCATTATGATATGCTCATTCACGATTCTAGCTCGATAAAATTAAATGTATACGCATTTTAAATTTTGATGACTTTTGGGTCATTGACATGACCTCAGAGGTCACTTAATGATCCAAGACCTTACAAACGGGTATCAGCGGCTTCCTATCGTCATAAGCAACACGATCGTCTTTGAATCGAAGCTTTAGCTCAATTAGGGTCGAAACGCTAAGGGGGTCGTACCAACACCCCCCCTACCCGAACACGTAGTGATTTTGCCCTACCGCTTACATAATTATATTTCCCACTTCAGGTTCACGGGCAGGATTCATCAGTGTGGAACGCCGCTCACGCGTCAAAGTTGTATGATTGACCGCACAGTTTATGCAGCCATCCGATCCATGTACGGCCGCTGCCACCAACTGCCGGCAATAACGGAGAGGTGTGCCCAATTTCCAGCACCAGAGAGCAACTCGAACCTGCCGCCATTCTAGGTGAGTGAATTGTCTTTATCCCTTTTGTCTAATGGAGTCGTTATTGATGGTGATATTCGAATTTAGACGCCTGATTTAAAGTGCACCATTAACTGAGGGTGACAAATATTGCCCCCTGATGAACATTTGCAAGGGCTCAAAAGCTGGTAAACTATGGACGTGAACATGGGCATCTTTCGAGAGGACCAGGTCACTCCTTCCCATTTCACCTGTGCTGGTCACACACTGAGACATTCACAGTGTCTCGGCACATATGTCTCACAGTGTCTCACAGTGTCTCGGATAAGCGCGCCGTGCGTGCAGCTGATTTAACTCCAACAGAACAGAACAATTGTATCCAGCATCGCAGAAACGATCAGGGAGTCACGGATTCACCGATCAGTTATGTACACCACACCTACCACACAAAAGCATGTAAGCAAACCTATTTTTGTTCCATACGCCGATGTTCTTGCACTTGCGCACACACAGGCAAGCATGCACGCATGCACCCATTTGCACACACGAGCTGAACATATGTATGTGCTCGTTCGAAGTGCTAGTCAACGTTACAAATAATGGGGACAAAGACATCCAACGTTGTTCAAAATCGTAGAATGATGAGAAACATGTTTACATGTTTTTCAGAGTTCGAAGATTTCCACCGGGCCGTCGCTCGGAAAGTGGGAGGAGCTTGTGTGTGTGTGTGTGTGTGTGTGTGTGTATGTGCGTGTGTGTGCGTGTGTGTGTGTGTGTGTGTGTGTGTGTGTGTGTGTGTGTGTGTGTGTGCGTGTGTGTGCGTGTGTGTGTGTGTGTGTGTGTGTGTGTGTGTGTGCGTGTGCGTGTGCGTGTGTGTGTGCGTGTGCGTGTGTGTGTGCGTGTGCGTGTGCGTGTGCGTGTGCGTGTGCGTGTGGGTGTGCGTGTGCGTGTGCGTGTGCGTGTGCGTGTGCGTGTGCGTGTGCGTGTGCGTGTGCGTGCGCGTGCGCGTGCGCGTGCGCGTGTGCGTGCCCGTGCGCGCGCGCGCGCGCGCGCGCGCGTGTGTGTGTGTGTGTGTGTGTGTGTGTGTGTGTGTGTGTGTGTGTGTGTGTCTGTCCAACGGAGCATATTGGCACGTGGAGCCCAAACGGCCGGGCCGATTTCGACGCGGGTAGCACCGGTCGATGCGGCAAAACGGGGCACAGATGATGATACCATTTTCGGATCAATAGATGGCACGTGGCACGTGCCAAGTACCAAAATGTGAGCGCCATCATTTTTTTTTGCCTCCTCAGGTCACACGGTTAGTGACACAGACTGGCTACTCGCAGGTCACGTGCGCGATACAGCGGCCCAAAATCCATTAATGGCCGCCGATGATGAGGGGGGGGGGGGGGGGGAGGCGAAATAAACCCCCCAGGGGGGTAAAACCAAATTACCATTTTGAAGGAGCGGGCCTCCGCCGTCAGCTGGTGCCGGCCGGCCGTGGATACTGTGCCGCACAGCAGGATACTGCGCCGCATAGCATTGAGAGCCGGCCGGCACGCCGCCCAGTGGCGGCTTGTGGTGACGTTACAGTCTGAGGTCACCACAACGGCCATTCAGCGGTGGCCTGTCCGGCTGGGGACAAAATACGGAATTATCGTACGATTTTGACCTAAAGGCAATGCCCCGATCGCATTGCCGGCCTCTAGTAATACTAGAGGCCGGCAATGCGATCGGGGTATTGCCTTGGGGTCAAAATCATACGATAATTTCGTATTTTGGCCTCAGCCGGCCAGGCCACCGCTGAATGGCTGTTGTGGTGACCTCAGACTGTGACGTCACCACAAGCCGCCACTGGGCGGCGTGCCGGCCGGCTCTCAGTGTTGTGCGGTGCAGTATCCTGATCTGCGGCACAGTATCCACGGCCGGCCGGCACCAGCTGACGGCGGAGGCCCGCTCCTTCAAAATGGTAACTTGGTTTTACCCGCTGGATGGTTTATTTTGCCCCCCTCAGTATCGGCAGCTATTAATAGATTTTGGACCGCTGCATCGCACACGTGACCTGCGAGTATCAAGGCTGTGTCACCAACCGTGTGACCTGAGCAGGCGAAAAATAGATTTTTTTTTGGGGGGAAATGCTCACAATTTCCCATTTTTCAAAGATATTGTAAAAACCGGAATATATGTCAGATAAAGACATATAGGCAACTACCATACCAAATTTCAAAATGATATTTTTTTTGACTGTCTGGCATATAAAGTATGGGTAAATCATGACGTCATATTTTGAAATTGCGTTTTTTGGCTTTGATTGATCGGATACAGACAAATAAATGCCAGCACTGTTTTTTTTAGATAAAACTGATAAAGAAACATGCTTTTTTCATTTCGATTTATCAATTTCAAATTTTGACCTTCAGTGACCTGAACTTCATCATCATCATCATCATCATCAACATGTTTATTGTTTTATAACATATTTATATGGTACACATAAGGTAGAGTTGGCGCAAAAGCTGGGGAGTTTGACTCTAGGCACCAACTCTAACACATATCATCAGGTAACTAATAACTCAACCGCCGCCGTATCACCGGTCATCGCGCGCAGCAGATCATACACCGCGCGCCCCGCCGGAGGAGCGGACCCGCCAGAGCCTGCACAGGACTACGATTTAATAAACACCAGTGAATCTGTGAGAGTTTTGCAAGTAGTTTTGGAAGTGACGGGCTACCGCGCGGCCGCCGCCGCTACTGAGACTCGTGCCGTGCAACAGGATTTGTGATTGGATGGATCTGGACTCCTGCGTGAAGTTGTAGTGTAGACTTTGGGATATATTGCTAATCAATTCGTTTCTATGACAAGTGTATATCGGGCATGAGAAGATAAAGTGTGTTGTGTTTGCTTGTGGGTGCCCGCGGGGACATACCGGGGAGTCTGACTTCTGAATCATGAACATGTGGGCGTTTAGTTGGGACATATCAGTTCTCAATCTGGTGTGGAGAATGTTGCTTGCTTTGGTTCCATGCGAATAATATAAGGGGGGCTTGGGTATACCTAACTGCTGTGTAATCTGTTTTTTGAAGTCGGGATAAGGAAGCTGTTCCGTGGCTTCTGGTAATTGGTTCCATTGGTTTCCGGTGAGAGTGAAGAAGGAGCGCTGGTGTGACGTAGTGCGAGTTTGAACTAGGGTGTAATAGTTTGCGTTTCTTAGTGTCCTGTTCGTGTCGTGTTCGCGTGAATGTGGCATGATGGCGGTGATGTAGCTGGGTGTGTTGTGACGTTCGGGTGCAGTTAATTTGTGGTAGAGTGTTAGGCGGCGAATGTGTCGTCTCGTGGTCAGCTTGTCCCATCCCAGCTCGATTCGTAATTTGTCGGATGATGTTCGTCCCAGTCGATGAGCGTCCCAGTCGTCAGTCTAGCTGCTCTGTTGTGCTGTGTCTCCAGTCTTGTCGCGTCTTGAATTGTGATATGTCCATCGTAGATGATGTCACAGTAGTCGTAGTGCGGTCTGATGTATGTTTTATATATTTGATCGAGAACGTGTCGGGGAAGGTGCTGTGCAATAGCGTACATAGGACTGAGTGTTTTATTGACTTTATTTAATATTTCGTTCACATGTTCATGGAAACGGAGATCTTTTGAAAAAGTCATGCCAAGGTGCTTATGTGTTTCGTTTATGGGTATTGGGACATCTCCAAATGTAAGTGTTGGTGGTTGGTGTTGGCTTTTGTGGGAAAATGTTTGTTGGATGGTTTTGGCAGCGTTGAATGTAATGGCC